>CM076971.1:12845311-13002811 GCA_039105355.1 Benthosema pterotum | reverse complement strand
TGAATTAGCCTAAGTCTACACAACTAGAGAATGTAGATGAAGATTAATGGTCATTTTGATCTGCATGTTTGACTGTTTGGTTTTCTCCGAAATCCAGCCTGAAGTTGTGGACAAAACCAAAAATAAATCATTAGTTTTGGCGTCTGTGGGGCTAAAATGTCATCAAATGGTGGACCTCCGTGGCTCAAATTCTGAATAAATAGTGGGGCCATGGTATGAAAAAGGTTGAAAACCACTGCCTTAGTAGTACATGCATATGTGGGGGGTTGGGATGTGTGCACGCATGCTTGCACACATGCTCATGTGGTCCATTTGTCTAGTAGTGCCTTTCTGCCCTGCTAAGCGCCAGCTGTACTACTGGCAGCATATCTTAGTCTTCCGGCTGTGTAAAGTACACACCGGGCGGGGCAGGCAGGCAGGCAGGCAGGAGGGCACCACACAGCCCAGGTCAACTTCAATGGACAGAGCACAACCCCGGCTTCTCTATTTATAGTTACAGACACACAGTGGGGAGAGATTGAATGAGCTTGTGAAGAGGTCATTTATGGGGAAAAAAACACAACCCAGTGTGAGTATGTGGAGGAGTGTGCTCAGGGGTTGACACTAACACTTGCCCGCTTGCCCGGGGCAAGTAAAAAAAATGGTGGGGCAAGTGAAGACTGCTACCTGGTTGCCCGATCGGGCAAGTGTGCAACTCAGTGCACTATAACACTACACAAGATAAATTTGTCTTGAAGGCCGTCATTGCACTCTGCCTCTGTGTCTTTCCCCTGCTTTCTAGCTATCTCTACCTATCTCTCTCCCAGGTTCATTTGGTTCCAAACTTTCATTTTGCTGGGGTCAGGGACCACTGGGTCTGTGACCACTATGGGCTAATTAAGATGATGAATTTTAACTCTTGAGAGTGTAAAAATGAAACCAAATGGACCCGCAAGGGTCCATTTGGTTTCATTTTTACGTTCTCAAGAGTTAAATCTGGTTAATCAACTTAGCTGGGGACCACCTGGAACCCTCTCAGGGACCACTAGTGGTCCCCGGACCACCTGTTGAAAACCCCTAGTTTAAAGCACCCAAGTAGGAAGTAAACTTAAATGCAAAATTTACAATATATTTTTGGGGGGCAAGTGACCATGACCTGAGGGCAAGTAGAACCTGACTTGCGCTTGCCCGATGGGCAAGTGCCTCGGAGACCTTAGTGTCAACAACCGGTGCTGGACTTCAGGCGGTACTACTCTTATTTGAGGCGTGTGCCGGCTTGTGTGTGTGTGTGTGTGTGTGTGTGTGTGTGTGTGTGTGTGTGTGTGTGTGTGTGTGTGTGTGTGTGTGTGTGTGTGTGTGTGTGTGTGTGTGTGTGTGTGTGTGTGTGTGTGTGTGTGTGTGTGTGTGTGTATTCATGTAGTTGAGTCATCTTCTTTCGTGTATCATCCTCAAATGTCCAATTCAGTCTTGAGTAGCCACGCCCTTGTCTCAGGTCCCACATGGAAGAGGCCGGCATCTGAAGGCCAGTCAGCTGACATTTGGGACGGCTGTGGCTCAAGAGGTAGAGCAGGTCGGCCAATGATCCAGTGGTCGCCGGTTCGAATCCCGGCTCCTCCTGTCTACATGTCCAAGTGTCCTTGGGCAAGACACTGAACCCCACCTTGCCTCCAGTGGTTGCCACCACTGGTGTGTGTGAATGTGGGAAGTGAGGGGGCGCTGGCACTGACTGTTCACCGCTCTACTTCCCAATGTATGAATGAATGGACCATTGTAAGCGCTTTGAGTATACACATAGTGCATAGAAAAGCGCTATAAAAATGCAATCCATTATTATTATTATTATTATCTGCTGACTGGCTTTTTTGCCAACAGCTGATTTGGTCTGGCTTATTAGCCAGTCTGTGCCACTGAGACTGACTCATGGACTGGACAAGTTTCAGGGGACAGCCCCTTAGCCCCTGGTGTGTTTGCATGTTTCTCCAAGTGGCACATGACTTGACTCGTATGCAGTGTTGGTCTATATTACTTAGGAAAGTAACTTCTTTACTTTACTCGTTACCCCTTAGACAAAGTAATATCATTACTTTACTTATTACTGGATTTGAAGAGTAATATATTACATATTACGTTATTACTTTCCCAAGTTCTCAACACCGCTTTTGAAAAAATAGAGAAGTACAACATAATCCGTTTATTACAAAATAAAGCAGCAATGCGATTTGTAGTGTACATAACTGCGCAGGATGCAGTGTGTGGACTGGATCTACAATCTACTGCACATCTCTGTTGTTACAGTACCTGTCAATAGCTTGTACATCTGTTCTATTTTTGCATGCAACAACAAGCTCATTTTTTAAAAAAAGTAACTTGGCGTTACTTGCAAAGTAATGCGTTACTTATTACCCATTTTTGCAGAGTAATCTCGTTACTTTACTTTTTGGAGCAAAAGTAATAATATTACAGTAATATGTAATCTAAAATTAGTTACTGCCCAACACTGCTCCTATGTGTTTGTGTTTATCTGGTTTTCCTCCGATATTATCGGCCCATAAAAGCTTTCAAATTTCATATCGGAAAATATCGGTATCGGTATTTACAAACTGGAAATTATGACTATTTACAGAGATGTAGACTCTACTACTACTTTTGTACTTTACTCAAGTAGGCTACCTGTTGAATTTATAGTTGTATGCAGTATTTCTAGGCTATAACATGAATTCGTATTTATACTAAATGTTTATTTATATTAAATATTTGTATAGTAATAGTTTCTGTTATTTTTCCACCACTGGAGGCCGCATATATCGGTATCGGTTGATATCGGTATCGGGAATTAGAAGTTGGATAATATCGGGATATCGGATATCGGTAAAAAAGTCAACATCGGGCATCTCTAGTATACCCTAGAGGTGCTGGGTGGACATGATAAAAAAAAGAAAGAAGAAATTGAGGTCTGAAGAAAACCACTAACATGGTGAAACATCTTGATGACATCATCAAGATGTATTTTCACCATGTTAATGGATTTCTTTTGCCGCTTCTTTTTTTCTGAGAGCGTACAAATGGAAAGGGTTCATTTGGTTGACTTTGTACACTCTCAGAAAAAAAAAATTGAAAATGGGTGGAGTTCCCTTTTTAAAGTTCATCCCGGGTAGAGGGAGCAGTCCGAGATAATGTTGGTCCTTTCCCTAAGGTCGGTGTTGTTTGACGTAGAAGTAAGCTGACCAAAGATTGATTGGTAGATGGAGGCCGGTGTACTGCGGTGTAGGGAATGGGCACTCAGGGGACGGCCATTTGACTCTAGCACACTGTGATGGAGTCTTACATTTATCCATTTATATGTTGACCGCTTAAAGGTAATCGAGTCAACTCTTTTGCCAAAAATCAAAATGGACAGGGGTTGACACTAAGGTCTCTGAGGCACTTGCCCATCGGGCAAGTGCAAGTCAGGTTCTACTTGCCCTCAGGTCATGGTCACTTGCCCCCAAAAAATATATTGTAAATTTTGCATTTAAGTTTATTTCCTACTTGGGTGCTTTAAACCAGGGGTTTTCAACAGGTGGTCCGGGGACCACCATTGGTCCCTGAGAGGGTTCCAGGTGGTCCCCAGTTAAGTTGGTTACCCAGATGTAACTCTTGAGAACGTAAAAATGAAACCAAATGGACCCTTGCGGGTCCATTTCGTTTCATTTTTACGCAAGTAGGAAGTAAACTTAAATGCAAAATTTACAATATATTTTTGGGGGGCAAGTGACCATGACCTGAGGGCAAGTAGAACCTGACTTGCACTTGCCCGATGGGCAAGTGCCTCGGAGACCTTAGTGTCAACAACCGTTGCTGGACTTCAGGCGGTACTACTCTTATTTGAGGCGTGTGCCGGCTTGTGTGTGTGTGTGTGTGTGTGTGTGTGTGTGTGTGTGTGTGTGTGTGTGTGTGTGTGTGTGTGTGTGTGTGTGTGTGTGTGTGTGTGTGTGTGTGTGTGTGTGTGTGTGTGTGTGTGTGTGTGTATTCATGTAGTTGAGTCATCTTCTTTCGTGTATCATCCTCAAATGTCCAATTCAGTCTTGAGTAGCCACGCCCTTGTCTCAGGTCCCACATGGAAGAGGCCGGCATCTGAAGGCCAGTCAGCTGACATTTGGGACGGCTGTGGCTCAAGAGGTAGAGCAGGTCGGCCAATGATCCAGTGGTCGCCGGTTCGAATCCCGGCTCCTCCTGTCTACATGTCCAAGTGTCCTTGGGCAAGACACTGAACCCCACCTTGCCTCCAGTGGTTGCCACCACTGGTGTGTGTGAATGTGGGAAGTGAGGGGGCGCTGGCACTGACTGTTCACCGCTCTACTTCCCAATGTATGAATGAATGGACCATTGTAAGCGCTTTGAGTATACACATAGTGCATAGAAAAGCGCTATAAAAATGCAATCCATTATTATTATTATTATTATCTGCCGACTGGCTTTTTTGCCAACAGCTGATTTGGTCTGGCTTATTAGCCAGTCTGTGCCACTGAGACTGACTCATGGACTGGACAAGTTTCAGGGGACAGCCCCTTAGCCCCTGGTGTGTTTGCATGTCTCTCCAAGTGGCACATGACTTGTCTCCTATGCAGTGTTGGTCTATATTACTTAGGAAAGTAACTTCTTTACTTTACTCGTTACCCCTTAGACAAAGTAATATCATTACTTTACTTATTACTGGATTTGAAGAGTAATATATTACATATTACGTTATTACTTTCCCAAGTTCTCAACACCGCTTTTGAAAAAATAGAGAAGTACAACATAATCCGTTTATTACAAAATAAAGCAGCAATGCGATTTGTAGTGTACATAACTGCGCAGGATGCAGTGTGTGGACTGGATCTACAATCTACTGCACATCTCTGTTGTTACAGTACCTGTCAATAGCTTGTACATCTGTTCTATTTTTGCATGCAACAACAAGCTCATTTTTTAAAAAAAGTAACTTGGCGTTACTTGCAAAGTAATGCGTTACTTATTACCCATTTTTGCAGAGTAATCTCGTTACTTTACTTTTTGGAGCAAAAGTAATAATATTACAGTAATATGTAATCTAAAATTAGTTACTGCCCAACACTGCTCCTATGTGTTTGTGTTTATCTGGTTTTCCTCCGATATTATCGGCCCATAAAAGCTTTCAAATTTCATATCGGAAAATATCGGTATCGGTATTTACAAACTGGAAATTATGACTATTTACAGAGATGTAGACTCTACTACTACTTTTGTACTTTACTCAAGTAGGCTACCTGTTGAATTTATAGTTGTATGCAGTATTTCTAGGCTATAACATGAATTCGTATTTATACTAAATGTTTATTTATATTAAATATTTGTATAGTAATAGTTTCTGTTATTTTTCCACCACTGGAGGCCGCATATATCGGTATCGGTTGATATCGGTATCGGGAATTAGAAGTTGGATAATATCGGGATATCGGATATCGGTAAAAAAGTCAACATCGGGCATCTCTAGTATACCCTAGAGGTGCTGGGTGGACATGATAAAAAAAAGAAAGAAGAAATTGAGGTCTGAAGAAAACCACTAACATGGTGAAACATCTTGATGACATCATCAAGATGTATTTTCACCATGTTAATGGATTTCTTTTGCCGCTTCTTTTTTTCTGAGAGCGTACAAATGGAAAGGGTTCATTTGGTTGACTTTGTACACTCTCAGAAAAAAAAAATTGAAAATGGGTGGAGTTCCCTTTTTAAAGTTCATCCCGGGTAGAGGGAGCAGTCCGAGATAATGTTGGTCCTTTCCCTAAGGTCGGTGTTGTTTGACGTAGAAGTAAGCTGACCAAAGATTGATTGGTAGATGGAGGCCGGTGTACTGCGGTGTAGGGAATGGGCACTCAGGGGACGGCCATTTGACTCTAGCACACTGTGATGGAGTCTTACATTTATCCATTTATATGTTGACCGCTTAAAGGTAATCGAGTCAACTCTTTTGCCAAAAATCAAAATGGACAGGGGTTGACACTAAGGTCTCTGAGGCACTTGCCCATCGGGCAAGTGCAAGTCAGGTTCTACTTGCCCTCAGGTCATGGTCACTTGCCCCCCAAAAATATATTGTAAATTTTGCATTTAAGTTTACTTCCTACTTGGGTGCTTTAAAGGTAGGGGAAGTGATTTCACTTTTGTCAGATATCACCCAAAAAATATTTTTTTCTGTTAAAATGCTCTATTATAAGGTGTGGAAACCATATATGGAGTTTCCCCCTCCCCCACGTTAGCAGAGGAGCTAATAAAAGTTCCCCAGGTGGTGGCGAATTCTCCTCCAATCAGGATCGAGCAGCAGGTTCACATAGTGTAGCTACTGTTGGGGGCCCCTAGTGCACCAGGCTGGTACTACACGATGAATTTCAAATCACTTACCCTACCTTTAAACCAGGGGTTTTCAACAGGTGGTACGGGGACCACCATTGGTCCCTGAGAGGGTTCCAGGTGGTCCCCAGTTAAGTTGGTTACCCAGATGTAACTCTTGAGAATGTAAAAATGAAACCAAATGGACCCTTGCGGGTCCATTTGGTTTCATTTTTACACTCTCAAGAGTTAAAATTCATCATCTTAATTAGCCCAGGTCTACACAACTAGAGAATGTAGAAGATTAATGGTCATTTTGATGTGTATGTTTATTTGCCTGTTTTGTTTCCCAAATCCAGCCTGGAATTGTGGACAGCTAGAAAGCAGGGAAAGACACAGAGGCAGAGTGCAATGACTGCCTTCAAGACAATTTATCTTGTGTTGTGTTATAGTGCACTAAGTTGCACACTTGCCCGATCGGGCAACCAGGTAACAGTCTTCACTTGCCCCACCATTTTTTTTTTACTTGCCCCGGGCAAGCGGGAAAGTGTTAGTGTCAAGTCAAAATGGATATATAGCTAGATTTTTTTTGCCTTTTTCCCATCTACATTGCTTCTACCTACTTTGATGCTGCAGGTGTTTCCCTGCAGAGAGCCACTTTGTCCTGCAGACGGTCCAGAATCTTTTTGTTGTCAAGATAGATTCTGTTTTTAAACAAATCTGTTTACAAACACAGTGTTTGTAGACACTAATTACCTTTAAAAATAACAGAGGCAGAGTGAAATATTGAAAAATCACAACGTGTGGAACATTTTTGAATAGTTTGTTTTGTTTTGTAGGGGCACGTAGCACAAAACCTCAAAATATATTTTTTTGCGGGTGACATGTAAAAAAAACATTTTTGGTGATCCACTGCTTCAGGTGATGTGATGCCAGATAATAAAGCGTGTTTAACTAGTCCTAGGCACCATGCTTATAATATTAGCATATTAATGAGCTGGGGGGGCGTGTATCAATCTAAAACCAATTAAAGTGTTTGAAGATGAGCCTGAGACCCCCAAGTGTAAACCGTGAAGGCAAAATGTGTTGTGGATTCTCATGCATGGCTGGTAGCCTGTGTTTACCATGTTTGGACTATATACAGTGTGTGTGCACGTACACATGCTTGCGTACCAGGCCCGGATGTAACCTGTCCAAATCAGGAGGGGCAGGCAAAAATGGTATAAGGGCGGCTTCATCGCCCGTAGCATGAACTCCCGATGAAGCTGCCCCCCATACGATTTTCATTGAAATGCTTTAGTTCTGTGACCCACAAGATTCATATCTTGTACAGGATTTATATTAGTCAAGTAAAGCATCAATAATAACATCAGTTGTTGTTGAAGTTGCAACAGACACGCAGCATGCATAAAGATAAAGGTCTGACTCAGAGAGTTTTCTGTTTTCAATGATGAAATGCTGTTGGTTTAGTGGTGCCACAATTGTGGTTGGTTAGTAGCAGTAGTGTTTCAAATAATTTTAAATGTATGCACATTAATATGAAATGTCTTTGAAATGTGGGTTGTTTTGCATACCATCATGTTTGGTGGGGAAGTCAGGGCATTTAGTGGGGCATTGCCCTCCCCCATGCACATGCCTAGATCTGGCCCTGTTGTGCACGCATTCTTTCGCACACACAGCGGATGGACATGCACAACTAGGAGGTGCTGTCCTGGACAGTGTCAAGAAGAGCAAACTTTGCACTACTACTCACTTTGCCCTTTTTTACAATGCACATGACTTCCTCTTTTTTTCCCTCTCTCTGTCTCTCTCCCTGGAGAATGACCCACACCAGCTTTTAGGCCCGCAGGGACTCTTGGGAAAGATTATCTCATTTACACTTATTTGCATTTCATCTCCCCCTCGGCTCAACTACATCTCTACTGTCTCTCACACGGCTCGCGTGTGGCTGTCTGTCTGTCTGAGAACACAGAGAAGACTGCCGAAGCAGACAACCCACAACACTCCATGTTAAAAATCCTTCGAGGTGCAAGGCTCAAAGATGCAATGTCGAAAAGAGAGAAAAATGCCAGCACTCAATAAATGTCCTTTCTATATTTCTTTTATTACCTCACCCACAGTGCAGCAACGAACACGTTTCCACAACAAATGTCTTCCTCAGCGTTGTCTGTCTCCCTACCATCTATATAATCTCCTGCTAGTTTCAGACTTTCTCCAGGGATATCTGTATGTCAGTGGTTTTCAAACATTTTGATACCAGGGACCACCATTTATTCGGCATTTGAGCCACAGGCCACACTTTTATGACAATTTAGCCCCACAGACCACAAAGTTTTTTGTTTTGTCGACAATTCCAGGCTGGATTTGGGAAACAAAACAGTGTAGACTTCTTAAGTGGTGCTAATCCAGATGATGACTACGGTATTTTAATTCTTGAGAGTGTAAACATGGAACCAAATGGACCCGCCAGGGTCCATTTGGTGTAATGTTTACGCTCATAGACAAAAGTCTATGAGAAAAATGAATGGGGAATCCATTTCTGGAACAGGGGCGGTGACGTCACTGCGCAGGTCTATACCGGTATATTGCCCAAGACTATCTTACATTGATATGAATTGTTCACATGTGGCATCCTACTCCTATCCAACAAACAAATACAATCTATAAAATAAATTGAAGGTAGTTGCAACCCGTGCTGAATGCAGATTCTAATGGTTGTGCTTCTTTTTTCTCTTTTTCTCCCTCTCTCTCATCTTCCATGGTGCTGTTCTCAACGCTGATGCAACCTCCTCCTGCAATCCCTTCAAACAGGTAAGATTACTGTAACATTCAAATGTCACATCATTCGCGGCGATGCAGCTTGTGGAATTCACATTTTACACACACGTGACAACGTATGGGTGGGGGACGGTGATGCACCACTAACTATGTTGGATTTCAGGTTCAGGTTTATTTGTCATATGCATAAATACAGGGAGTGTATAAATACAATGAAATTCATTGTGCTACAGAGCATCTCAGTCAACCACATCAACCAAACAACCACAGGCAGAACAGACACACAACACGCAGAGACAAAGTGCATAGAAAGTGGCAGTGCACTACGGTACAGTACTGTACAGTGCAGGTCAGCTGTTCAGCAGCCTGACTGCCTGCGGGAAGAAGCTGTTAGTCAAACGAGTGGTGCGAGATCTGATGCTACGGTAGCGCTTTTTGGAAGGAAGTAGTTGGAACAAGGCATGGGCCGGGGTGACTGGAGTGTCCAGTGATATGTGCTTTCCTCTTACAGCGTGTGGTGTAGATATTGCCTAGACTGAGGAGTGATGTGCTGTTACCAATGATTCTCTCTGCTGTTCTAACCGTCCTCTGCAACTTCTTGCAGTCCTGGGCGGTCATGTTGCCGTACCACACAGTAATACAGCATGAGTGTTAAGACACTCTCAATTGTGCACCGGTAAAAGTTTACAAGAGCCTTAGTGCTCAGACCAAACTTTTTGAGCCGTCTCAAAAAGTACAGTCGCTGCTGTGCTTAAGAATGTGCTCGGTGTTCAGGGACCATGTGAGTGTTATGTGATGTGAATTCCTAGGAATTTGAAGTAATCAACTATGTCGACAGTTTGCCCATCGATGTAAATGGGAGTATGGATGACACTGGACTTCCTAAAGTCGACAATGATTTCTCATGATTTCTCATTTGGCATGAGTCATTTTTAGTGTTATAGGAGCCATGGAAGCACGTAGAGCACCGATCGATCTGCAATAGTTGGTTATTTTAAGATTAAAGTCTACTTTTGAACTGGTCAAACTGGTTCAGGTCAAGGTTAAACTCTCAATATGTGATTTCCTTGGTTGACTGTATGTAGAATGATAACGCCTCATCATTTTAGGTGGACAAAATGTGTTCTTTACTATTTACTATTTACTATTTTCGGTTTGTGATCTGTCGGTCCGGCTGGTCACTTTCTAAAAACTTCCATGGAGCCTGCAACCCTCCCCTCCCCCCCTCCCCCCTTTCTGGGGTCTCAGCCAGAACTGTTGCTTCACAGGCAGTCCTGGATGCCTGGTCACTAGTGCATTCCCACGACTGTGTGTGTGTGTGCGTGTGCGCGCGTGTGTGTGTGTGTGTGCGCGCGTGTGTGTGTGTGCGCGCGCGTGTGTGTGCGCGCGTGTGTGTGTGTGCGCGTGTGTGTGTGTGTGCGTGTGTGTGCGTGTGCGTGTGTGCATCAGGGGCGGATGTAACAATTCCCAATTGTAGGGGGGGCAGAAGAAAATGGTAAGGGGATGAAGCCCCCCCATACCATTTTCAGTATTATTATTTTTTAAATATAAGCACTGACATATCTTGTTTTTTTTTGCATGCCATCATGTTTGGTGGGCTGACGGGGCATTTAGGGGGGCATTGCCCCCCATGCCTATGCCTCCGCCCCTGGTGTGCATGCATGTGTGTATACAGTGTGTGTATACAGTGTGTGTGTGTGGGATGGTGCTGCTGTGTCACATTACTCTGTCACGGTGCAGGTGAAGCGTAGATGGGAGGGAGGAGGGAGGGAGGGAGGGAGAGAGGTCTGTGTCCCGCCTCAGGGTGGGGGGAGGATGCTGGTGCTGGTGGTAATTTTGGTGTGTGTGTGTATGTGTGTCTGCGGTGAAGAAGAAGAAAAGGTCATGCTTAAATGAATCAGAATTCCTGCGTCACTTGTTTTTTTTTTAGTTTGTGTCATCATTATGTGCATACGTGTGCAGGCTAAGCCTATTGAGCTGTTGGAGTTTCTTTTCCAAACAGTGTCACACATTATGTCGTACAGTATAATGTCAGAGTTTTAGAGAGCAGTTGAAAGGGTTGAAGTTTTTTTGTTGTTGTTGTTGTTCTATTGTGGACTCTATCAGACTTAGAGACCAATACGGTTCCGTGTGGATAATGATATAACTAGTACTACCGTAATTTATCTTTGACCCTTGGGTGTCCCATGGGGGTACTGTAGTCCAATCAACCCTTAGTGGACCCTGCCGATATTAATGGGCAGGCCAGAGTAGTCGTCATGGGTGTAAATTGCGTTTTTACGGCCCCTTCCTTCCACTCTGGTGTTGGTGTTGCTTTTCTGTGCTGTGAATGATGAGGGGTGGATGGGATTGACTTTGGGGTTTGGACCGGTGGCTCTCTCTATCTCTGGGCCATTATGCAGGCAGGTTAGCTCAAATGGTGAGGTGAAGTATAAACAGAATTACCCCAGAATAACCCCTAGCATAAATATAAGCTACAGCCCAGCGTTAATGATTATGAATCCTTTTTATTTTAGATTGTTTTGCAGGCCCGGATGTAACCTTTCCCTTGGGGAGGGCGGGTTACAGAATAAACACCAACTGCTCAGCTTTAAATAATGTATGCTAGATTGTTTTGAAAAAAAAGGGCTTATAGTGGCCTAATGGCCTACAGCATAAACATTACAGAGACTTTAGTTATCGCTGTGCAATACTTTGAAAACAACATCACCCTTGTTGAAAACGAGTTATTTCAAACTTCAATTTGTCCCTCTTTGAGGCTGCACCAACAGCCGCAACAGCCGGGTGCTCAGTTTTCTGACCCCTTAATGTCGCGACACTTATGCCGGTCCGAGTTGGATCTGGTCTGAGGCTTCTGCTATTTGACTACTCTCTCTCTCTTGGTCTCTCACACGCCTCTCAGGCTGTGTGATTGATAAACTGCAGCAGTCACACCCTGCTAATTCCAACCTCAGTGGTTCTCAGTCAGAGAGGGGGGCTCCAGGAAGGACCCCCTTGCAGCGGTCTTTGAAAGGGTTCCGTTCCAACTTCCAGGGAGGTCTTCAGACAGAGAAATTGGTTTATGTGGTCATCTTAACCACTTTAACCAAAATCCAAAAGATTTTTCCGAAAGAGTGTGAATGATCTCAATGTTCTCATAATCACCTATGTGGGTGGGTGGGGGTCTGTCTGCGGCCAAATACTTGCCATGGATTATTTCTTAAATGCTAGAAACACTGTTCTATATACAATCTGGAGTGTTCATTTAAGTTTTGCAACTTTTTAGCCCCCCCACTTTGATGCTTCTACTTTGATGTTGTCAAAAGCATTTGTTGGGCTCATGACAAGGCGGTGCTGGTGTGTGGTGGAAGGGGTTTGTGTGTGTGTGTGTAAGGGGGGGGGGTGGCAGCATTTTGGCCAATCACAGCACAGCAGTCTGCAGCAGATTCATAAGGAGCCAATAGAGTGGAAGAGAGTTGGAGTTTTAGATCAGGGATTTTCAACCTTTTTCATCCCAGGGCCCACGATTTATTCAGCATTTGAGCCACGGACCACCATTTGATGACATTTTAGCCCCACAGACCCCAAAAACTAAAGATTTCTTTTGCTTTTGTCCACAATTCCAGGCTGGAATTTGGAAACAAAACAGGCAAAACATACAGACCAAAATGACCATTAATCTTCTAGTTGTGTAGACTTGGGCTAATTAAGATGATGAATATTTTAACTCTTGAGGGCGTAAAAATGAAACCAACTTAGCTGGGGACCACCTGGAACCCTCTCAGGGACCACTGGTGGTCCCCGGACCACTGGTTGAAAACCCCTGTTTTAGATCAAACACAGATTTTGTACATACTAAAGTTGCCTATATTACCTTGAACTCTAAAAATGAAAAATGTAGCCTCCTTCTTTCTCTCTACTGTATCGCTCTGTAACTTTCTCTGTATCTGTCTCATTGCATTCTGGCTCTCTACTCCCAACTAGGTGGATTTTTCTCATGGCATTTCATTCACATGAATTTTAAAGATGAGTGTAATTCAACCTAATGGTGCAGTAGATGTTTTATTAACACATTGAGAGCTGCCAGCTGAAACTGTCTGCTAGTCTTTGCCAGAAGACGCTACAGCTATCATCCTGAAAGAACCCCAACTAGCCGACTCAGAAAAAAATAGAAGAAAGATGAATGCTTTGTTTTTAATAATGGATGTCTAGCACTGTAGAAACCTTTATCCACAACTTTTCCTACAAGCCATAAGTCTTTGCGTTTGTGTGTGCAGAAGTTCCTGTTATCTCTCGAATTACCATTTTTCAATACCATTTTCGGTTACAGGACTTATATTCGGCAAGTAAACATCAATAATCGCACAGTTGTTATTGAAGTTGCAACAGACACGCAGCATGCATAAAGCTAAAGGTCTGACTCAGAGAGTCATGGTGTTGGTTTAGTGGTGCGACAACACTTTAATTTGACTTTGAAATTTGGGTTGTTTTGCATGCCATGATGTTTGGTGGGGCAGTCAGGGCATTTAGGGGGGCATTGCCCCCCCCCCATGCCCATGCCTAGATCCGGCCCTGGTAGGCGATCTCTGTCTTTCTGTGTGTGCACTGCTGCACATATCTCTCACTGTGCACTAGGGCTTTAACCATAAAATCGATACATCGATGCATCGATTTGCATAACACGAGTCGACTCCAAAAAGCCCGAGTCGATAAGTTGTTTTTTCCCCTTCCTCCGAGGGAAAGGAGTAAAGAGGAGGAATTAAACATTTACCTTTGTTTTCCCCTTTTTTCTTTCTCTATGTGTGCGACGCGTGTGTATATAATTCAACTGTAATATTGGTTACTGTCACTCACGGACAGAAGTCTCCTTTGAAGTTTCCTTTGCAACTCTATCGGAGTTAAGCTTTAATTTAGGCTTACCAATCTTATGCAGCTGCGCTCTTGCGCTCTGGGCGCGCGGCGTTTCAGCTGATCATTACGTACACGGATCAGATCGAACAGCAAACAGTAACCAACACCTCCCTGTGCTACAGTCAGTGACCGTCTTGTTCCTCGTTTCGCATTAGGCTATGATTAGGCTACGCAGTACGCATGGGATGCATGCTTCTGTCCGCGTCGTTCTCATTAATTTGCTGAATGGATCAGAAAAGAAAGGCAACGCGATATGATGGTGGTGGTGGTGGTGGTGGTGGTGGAGGAGGAGGAGGAGGCGGCGGCTACATGTAAATGGATAGTATTCTGATAATGTGGCCGCTGTTAGAACGAGCATGTCTTCTGTTGCGTTCTAACGTGTGGGCTGCTGTGTATTGCTGTGTTGCTGTGTTTTTATGGCTGGCCATAGTGGACGTTGTGCTGCGCTGTGCCAATATTGTTTTCATAAGCTTGCTACATGCGCCATGCGTAGCCTCGCGATGTGTTTTCTATAAGCACTGCGCCGGCATATAGCGGCACCATTTGATCCCCGACCCCCCTCGGAGAACCACCACGACGGACCCCCCCCCCCCCCCCCCCCCCCCCCGCGCGCCATAAAACGATAAATCGATACAACTTCGACTTGACTGTCTGACAAGTCGACTTGAAAAAATCTCAAGTCGTTAATGCCCTACTGTGCACTCCTCTATATACACTAGTTTCAAAGTCATATATGTACGCCAGGGACGGACACAGACACATGCAAAGTCCGTCATCATGATAACGATGAACTTGGCTTTAACTGTGTCCTACTGTATGCTGCACTATACTGATGGGAAAGTCACAATGACACACGAGGGACACGGATGCTGAAGTTTGTGGGAGAAACTTTACTTGTCTAGCTCCATCCCTAAAAGTATACCACCTTAAATTATAACCCGGGTGATTCAGGACTAGTCTACGGGGCCGTCGGTGTCTGAAAATCTTAAAGGTGAATTCCACCCATCTTCATATTGTTTTCTAAGAGTGTACAAATGCAACCAAATGAACCCTAACAGGATCATTTGGTTCCATTTGTACGCTCTCAGAAAAAAGAAGCATCTAAAGAAATCTATTAACGTGGTGAAAATATATCTTGATGATGTCATCAAGATGTTTCACCATGTTAGTGGTTTTCTTCAGACCTCCATTTCTTGGGAACACAGAATGGGGGAACGTTTTTTTTTTTTTTATCAAGTCCACACAACACCTTGAAGGTACATCAAGGACAGTAAAATACTGAAAATGGGTGGAGTTACAATTTAACAGGCACATCTAATTCGTCTACAGCCCTCTTACTCAACAGTGTCAAACAACAAACATGGCTGCCCCCCACCCTCTGAATATTGTGCGGAAAAATTGTATACAAAAAAATTGTATACAAAAAAAAAAAAATACAATCAATGACTTATTGAATATGAATGGCACTCTGGACCAAGTGGTGGCGCTACAGGCTGAAGTGTCGCCCAAGGAGTTAAAGTCCCTGTTGAGAAGGCTTTCAGACTGGATAATGAAGTGGAATGAAATGGTAAATTCAGTCAGAGTGTCAGACATGAACTTTACTATAGCTTTATTTCAGGTCTTTCGAAGGTCAGAATACACGAGGGACAAAGATGCCAAATTAATTATAATTAAATTTCCATTTTATGCAAATGTAATGCACAATAAAGTTTAATTAATATGAACATTACGATGTACACTTGACTGAAACAGAGTGCAACTAAACCAGGCTATTTTAGGGCTCCTTGGCATGGATAGGTTTTGGAGGAGGTCACCTCAGGCCTGGGACTTTTTTTTGATGAATGGTTGTGGAATTGATCACCCTTTTGTGAAGATTAAATGTTTGTTGTTGTTGGGAGAAAACCTCCGTATTTTAACGTTGTGTGGTCTTTTCAGAAATGAATGGACGACATATCTTAACAAAAGTACTAAAAGAAATGGCAGATCCATAAGTTTGAAACGTGGTGCAAAGAGTTGGCGTTTTGAGATTTTCAATGTGTTTTTTTTTTTTGTTTTGATCATGATCACAAGGTGTCCATGATATGGTTGTCTAATCAAAGATATTCCACCATGAATTTTACATTTTTCTTACCATTTCTTTGGTGTTCTTACCATCCCTTTACCATTTATCTTTACACCCCAAAAAGTTACTTTTTTATTGACATATCTGTGATTTTCTGTGTGTGTCTGAATGGTGGCGGCATGAATGGGCACTCTCAGATTCTCTTATTTAGTGATGTCACCAAAAATACCAATTTTATTTGGCCCCTTTAACTTTGCCTCCAGCCTTTAAGTCATTGGTATGCATGGAATCCACACCCCTCCTCAAAGAAGCTCCAATAAAAGCCACTGAAATCCAGGCAGATGATGCATATTCTAATGAGACAGGGAATAACATTGAGGTCTGTGGGGGAAGCAGTGAGTGTTTTTGTGGACATTTATGGTAGTACAGCAAAATAGCACCTTGAGAAAATATGAAAAATAACTGAGTTGTTGTGTAGTCTACAGAGTGTATTAAAGGCAACATTTATATGATTTGATTTAAAGGTAGGGTAAGTGATTTGAAATTCATCGTGTAGTACCAGCCTGGTGCACTAGGGGCGCCCAAGAGTAGCTACACTATGTGAACCTGCTGCTCGATCCTGATTGGAGGAGAATTCACCCTCCACCTGGGGAACTTTTTTTAGCTCCTCTGCTAACGTGCGGGAGAGGGAAACTCCATGGTCTGCACACCTTATAATAGAGCATTTCAACAGAAAAAAGGGTGATATCTGACAAAAGTGAAATCACTTCCCCTACCTTTAAATTCATTGTGGGTCCCCTTTAATAACTATACAGACTCATACAGTCCTAACTAAACAGTTTTTCCACGGTCTGATGAGGACAGGTGGAGTCGGGGCTCAATCAGCCTTGGGATTTCCACAGTGCAGAGTCCCGTCAGGGCTTTTTTAGGAGCAGCAGCTTTAATTATTTATGAACGGTACCATCATTTTGGGGCCACACTGGTTCAACAAAACTATATTGGTCGGTGCACAGACTGAGTGCTTTGTAGAACACACAATGAACAACTTGGTATTCAGAGAGTGGAGCTGAAGGGTGAAGGTTGAGGCACGTCACTGTGAATATTGAATCGTGTAACTTTTTCTGCATTACGTGATTAATAAAAGGATACTCTGCTAATAAGACCAATATGCAGGAGGGGCGACCGCGGATAGGTTGTGACGGGTCGCCTAACGGTCGTATTTCCCAACTTCTGCAAAATAATCTTGCGACCATGGCATATGTTGCGATGGGTGGGCACAACGGTTGCATCGCGTGGCCCAACGGTCGGGGTTGAGGTTAGGTTTGTAGTGTACTAGAAGTTCGGGGCGCTTCGCGCCCCGAACCTCTAGCGCCACGCGTTGGATCTGTGAGGAACTAAATGTCATGAGTTCATTGTTTTTAATCAAATAGCTAGTTGGTGGAAAACTGCAGGGGTTCTGAAGTAGTGGATTGCAAACCATACATTAAAGTAATCAACGTTGACATAGACAACACATAAATAATAAGTAATATTATAAATGGTGTTACAAATCAAAATATTTTTATTGACATATGAAATCTGAAGAGGTTGTCTTAAGTGATGTGTACACCCTGAGCAAGCAGTTTTGCAACAGTGGTAGAGAATGAGTCCTTCTTAACCGAAAAAACATCAGGCAGATCCTGGCTGTAGGGTGGAAGGCTGAGTGGTTTGAAGTTGTTGGAAGTAGGTTGGGAGGTCAGTCTTGATCTGCACTTGGTGGTCTGTGATATGAGCCCATGAAACTGTTAAATGGAAGACAGAAAAATATGTGGAGAGTGAGTACATAGCTATTGATGTCAATAGTAACTATATCAGTCATTGCCTTGAATGATCAATGTAACAAACAGGTTTAGAGTCACACACCATCCATGTACTGTATATACAGTAGATAGAAATGAGAATGGGAAAGTGTGCATGCAATAGCAAAAGACAGACTGTAGATGAAGAAAGTCTCAACAACACATTGGTGTAATCCAACATAGCCCTGGGCCAGTCAGTGCTTAAAGTGAGTGTTGGTATAGAGCTGCCATTAAGCATTTGCATAATGAGTGCGATTGGCTATTGGATTGGCAATTGTTCTCTGCTGGGTGTGAACTACAATGAAACTGGGCAATGGCACTTAATGTGTTGGTTAGAGGACACAGAATGGGAGTATTTGTTTTGAATGTGTCTGTAAGGTGTATTACTACAGTAAAATGTTGCAAATGGGTGGAATTTCCCTTTAAGTGCAATTGACATGTCGCACACGCACACACACACGCGCACGCGCGCACACACACACACACACACACACACACACACACACACACACACCTTGTAGATCGCCAACATCATAATATCATTAAACATCATTAAACATTGTTCACAGCTGGAGATGAACAGACATATGACGGCGGTATGGGAGAACAACTGAGTTACGAAAACTCAGTTCACTTTATAGGTCCCGTCAAATGGCCGATTTTCTACATAGACGTGGATTGAATAGGGACAAAGAAATGGGACAACCGTGTAGGGAATGCATTGGAGTCTATGAGCTCACGCGAATACATGAACCACGTGACCAGCCCGTTTTCTGCCCCTCGTTGGCGCAAGTTGCGCAACAATGACCATAGCTTGGCTAAAAAACAGCGTTACGACGTATCGTCTTTGATACCGTTCTAACCAAGTATTCTGTCAAGTGAAAACAGTGCAGCTCGCCTATTGAAGTGTATGAGAACGCAATGCGTCCGTGTTTAAACACTGAAATCAGAGCACCGCCGCCGTAGTAGCATGTCATCCCACAGCCATTAGTAGAATGCTATATAGAGTACCCGCCATTGGACTGGCCCCATGAAGTCAACGGAGTTGGTGTAACTCTGCTCCTAAAATCAAAGTAAAGTTGCGCCAATGAGGGGTCAGAAACTGAGACTGTTCTGCAGGGGTTTGAAATAGGCTACATTGTAATCAATGAGGCGTGTGGCAAAGACGTCGATATTGAACAATACGTTCGGTACAATGACAACTAATGTGTTGTCATGTCTATGTCGTAGGCCTACTACAGAACAATGTAAAATATACATAGAGGTTTAAGGTAATTTCTGCTGGCTGTTGCCTCGGTCCTATGCATTTATACCTGTAAAGTTGATAACGCAGTCATGTATGCACGCACGCGCGCATCATGTGATTAAATGGGTAGAAGCAGTGTGGTAAATATTCGCAAGTTAGGAATCCTTACTTTGAGCAAAAGTGGAAAAGTTTGTGTGTCTTTGCTGGGAACACATGCATACGTGCATGCACAATGATGTGCTTTACATGCAGTATTTTTGTTGAGAAAGACTTGAAAAGTTGATATGTCTTTGCAGAGAGAAACACGCAAGCATAAGTATAAGTGTTAAGTATTACCTTTTTTTGCTGCCGTTAGATGTCCTTTCCAACTTTTGGCCTTAGAGATGTCGTTTCCAAAATGTCGTGTTAAAATCCATGGTTTGTTTGGAGGTGGGATGTGAGGAGAACAGCGTTCCGAGACCCTTGCTCACGGAACGGTAGGCTACTTGTGAGGAGCTACAGCCAGCATAGCGTCAGCATTGCAGCGCAGCCGTTTTCCCAGCGTAATCATTGCAGCTTCCGGTGCAGCTTAGCGTAACCATTGCAACGCACCATTGCAACCCATTGCAACGCAGCCAGCGCAACAATTGCAGCTTCCGGTGCAGCTTGCCAAATGTATAATAGGATGATTTCAGTGTTTTGTATCTTACAACATTATGCATGAGTACAATACAGAGAATGTTTGCATTCGCCATCTTTGAAGAAGAGTCCATCTATGTCTGAGATAACTAATCTTACTTATCTTTCATATTGTTTATGTGGAAATGTTGTATTAAGTCTTAAATTCCATTGTTTTTCTGCAAATTTCGGTTATGTTTAGGGTTAGGGGTTAGGGTTTAGTAGAGACCGCTTTGCCAGGGATCCTTTTTAACAGAACTGTTAGATCCGCAAACTGGCAGCAGGTACCGCACTGAGAGCTTAGTACTGTATGTGTGCGACAGTATTTCTTTTATGTTTTGAAACATAAATCTTCTCCCTGCTGGCACATCAGATGACGGTTACGTCGTCCAAACCTGTTTTAGAGGCACTGCTATAGTAGGTGACATTCTAATATAAACACTGTGTGCTCTCCTCCTCATGCTCCTCGTCTTAATCACAAACACGTGGCTTTTACATTCCTCCACACCCTGGACCAGACCCTGCTGTGTGTCCTGTCCAGTCAGACAGCTACTGGCCTCAGTCTGTTGGTTTGCATGCAGCACTGCATGCACAGGGCTTCACACTCACACTCTGTCCTTCGAGCAGTGTGTGCCTGACTAACTGACTGTCCGTCCATCTGTGAACAACTAAATTCACACACTGTTGTCTTGATCAATGTGAGACTACACACACACACACACACACACACACACACACACACACACACACACACACACACACACACACACACACACACACACACACACACACACACACACACACACTGGATGCCAGAACAGTAACTTTGCTCCAAAGTCTTCACAACTGCACGTTATAGTGCCGCTTTTTTTTTTTTTTTTTACAGCGGTTTCGCTACTTTTTATAGCGCTATTTTAATGGCTTTCACTCCCAGAGATTTTGTTGCTTACCTTTGGGTCATCGCTGAACCATTAAAATCCCTCCAAATATAATCTGATCACATCTTCAAAACAGCGTTTGTGCGATGTGATACAAACTACAAAGCGGTCATGGCCGTCAGTAATGTTGGAGACGCTCCATGAAGGTGTTCTACGTGCAAAAACCCATCTAAGTCGTCCTTGGGGAGTAAAACTGTTAATATTACTTTGACGCATTTTGTCCAAACAAATCGGCACACTCTTGGCACACACACAGCGATGTGATTGAGACAAGCCTGTCGGATTTCGTCCTGATTGCTAATAACTTCATCGACTTCACGTTCTACAGAATCCACTCCCATTTCTATAATAACAACTGAATAATTTACGCTGAACATCGCTGGTCCACAAATATCTTATCTTAAGATAGGATTCGTGGCCTGAATGCCTACTAGCATATCCCCTTCATTTCTTTCTTTGCAGAGAGGTTCCATTAGTGCTCTTTAAGAGTTGCTGAGTAATCCTAGTGGATGGATGCCCTGCCTTGGCCCTTCTTTCTCTTCTCTCTGCAGGGGTAGGAGAATCTGCTGATGGTAAAGGTGGCAGTCGTCACATACTGTAGTGGTGTGCTATTAGTCACCCTGCTGCCTGCAGGTGCGCTGGGTGCTGCTACGCTGCTACCTGCTGTCGTGGGTCTAGTTTTGTGGACACCAGGGGCGGATCTAGGAATGGGCATGGGGGGGCAATGCCCCCCTAAATGCCCTGATGGCCCCACCAAACATGATGGCATGCCAAACAACCCAAGATACCCAAGAAATTATAGTGCTTATATTTAAAATGATTTGAAACACTACCACTGCTACTAACTAGAATTGTGGCACCATGCACTAAAGCAGCAGCATTTCATCATTGAAAACATAAAACTCTCTGAGTCAGATCTTTAGCTTTATGCATGCTGCGTGTCTGTTGCAACTTCAACAACAACTGATGTTATTATTGGTGCTTTACTAAGTCTTTTAACCGAAAATGGTATGGGTGCGACTTCATCGCCCGTGGCGCGAAGCGGCACGGGGGATGAAGCCGCACCCATACCATCCCCCCCCCCCAATTGGGAAATGTTACATCCGCCCCTGATGGACACACCTCTGTCTCACCGCTCAATTAGGACATGCGTAAAAGGAAAGTGTGCCGTTGCAAGCAGATGGATATCTGACCTGTCACTTGTTACTTATGCATAATTAATTAATAATCCTCCATCTTCTGTTTTGATCAACAACCCCATGTTTGGCTCCGCGGCTCATCTCCTATTATGCACGTGTGTGACATTACAGGTTGTAGTGGGTGTCGCTCTCTCTCTGCGCAGATTTGGCTGAACTATTTTTGCCAAACCGGTGCCAATGTTTTTGCTAATGAACTTGTTGGGAGAACGGTGTTTAGTTTGCCTGACACTGAGTCTGAATTATCATTTTGTTTCACTTCATTATTGAGTCTGAAAGCTCGTATAAATTGTGGTTTAGGACGGGCGTTCATACCAACCAGAGAGAATAGTAGCATAGCAGATAACGTCGTTTGGCTAATGGGCTAGCCTGTTTGCTAACCAAACAAACAAAACCTGGCACTTTTTTAAAGAAACGATTTATCATAAGCCGATTTAATAGGCAGATTGATAAGGTTGCGATTCACCGCAGTGGGGGGCCGCCATGTTTGTTGTTTGACTCTGTTGATTGACAGGGCTGGTGGCCAATCAGCTTCGCCCATTCAGAATTTCAATTGAGACAGCGTCTCCAGGCCTGAATGGCCAGGGGAAATAATTTAAGTATTGTTTTTAAGGTGTTGATTCAGGAGTGGAGCCATGCAAGAGTCTAGTAGAAAATTTAGTTTAGATTGTCACGCGGAAGAGGCTTGGATGCCTGGCCTCTTCCGTTCACCACATTAGCACCATAACCGAAATATATTAACCACAGAAAATACGAGGGGCATCAATAAGGCCAAGCCAGACGCACGGCACTAATGTGCATTTTGCGCAGACGATTATTTTTTCCCCCCTAGAAGATTAGCGTGACCTGGGGAGGGCTTTGATCTCGTATAGTATGGAACTCCAGAGGAACAGAAGTCTTTATTAATGGTCTTTGATGTAGAGAGAGAGAGAGAGGCGGAGAGAGAGAGATATGCTACATATGCAGTTGGACCTGCTGGGTTGGAATGTGGGTGGTCTGATGTCATTACTCACTCATGCAGCTAGTTTCTGCTTTTCACAACACACTAGTACCAACTCGGCTTCAGTTGTGTGTGTGTGCGTTTGCACGTGTGCACTGTGTGCAGTGCACAAGGAAGGCCCTGGCTGTGAGTATAGTACAGCATGTGTCCAAACCCTTAAAAACAAGAGTCCATAATCTTTGATCCAGGGCTATCAGATGTGCTATTATAAGGCCATTTGACAGGGCTTTTCCAAACATTCTAGTAAGAAGGGACCCCACGCTGTTCCCTTCCCCACATAACCTCCTCCTCCTCCTCCTCGGAACTGTGGGAAAAAAGATAGAGTGCTGTGCTAACAGCAGGGTCGGATCTAAAGGGTGGCAGGGGTGGGCAGAGCCCACCCAAACGTGCATCCTGCCCACCCAATGAAAGGTAATATCGGTGGTTTTTAACCAGTGGGCCACTAGTGGTCCTTCAGAGAGTTCCAGGTGATCCCCAGGCTAAATGGTGTTAAGTTGGTTAACCAGATGTAACTCTTTGAGAGCGTAAAAATGAAACCAAATGGACCCTTGCGGGTCCATTTGGTTTCATTTTTACACTCTCAAGAGTTAAAAAATTCATCATCTTAATTAGCCCAGGTCTACACTGTAGAACAGGGGTGGCCAACCGGTCACAGACTAAGAGCCACGTTTTTCATTGTGTTATTGCAAAGAGCCACATCAAAGAGGATTCCAGGTGGTCCCCAGGCTAAATGATGGAAAGTTGGTTAGCCAGATGTAACTCTTTGAGAGCGTAAACATGAAACCAAATGGACCCTTGCGGGTCCATTTGGTTTCATGTTTACACTCTCAAGAGTTAAAATATTCATCATGTGAATTATCCCAAGTCTACACAACTAGAGAATGTAGAAGATTAATGGTCATTTTGATCTGTATGTTGGACTGTTTTGTTTTCTCTGAAATCCAGCCTGGAATTGTTGACAAAAGTCTTTCATTTTGAGGTCTGTGGAGCTAAAATGTCATCAAATGGTAGTCCATGGCTCAAATTCTGAATAAATCGTGGGCCCTGGTATAAAAAAAAAGGTTTTTGATGGTTTCATGTGGAAGCCCCTTAACTCTTTGACAGATCAGCAGAAAAGCTAGGCTCGCTCCCATTAGGCTCAATATTAACACAATAATTTATAGAAAATCCTCTGTTGTGAATTTGTACAAATGAATGATATCCAAAGACAGTTTAAGGTGTCTACTTTAAGGGAAAAAATAAAATGAGTTGATCAAGTGTTTCGGCTTTTTTTAATACATTTGGCAAAACAGGCTGTATTTTCACATTTCACTGTTTCCAGGGCTCATTCAGAGATAAATGCATTTAAAGTTATATAATTTATCATATATCAATGATAGTTGTAAAGTGTGTGAGGTGTTTTCTGGGTTTTGTAGTGTAATCACCAGTCAAAGGACTTCATCAGGTGGTGTGCAGTGAGTTAATGAGCTTGTTAATAAAACAAAACCCAAAACGACTTTTGGAGTGATAAACAGACAACAGAATAACCAATCACTCCAAAAGTCGTGGTAAAACAGTTAAGGAGTTAAGAGCCACATGTAACCAGCTGAAGAGCCGCATGTGGCTCACGAGCCACGGGTTGGCCACCCCTGCACTAGAGAATGTAGAAGATTAATGGTCATTTTGATCTGTATGTTTGACTGTTTTGTTTCCCAAATCCAGCCTGGACTTGTGGACAAAAGCAAAATAAATCTTTCATTTTGGGGTCTGTGGGGCGAGAATGTCCTCAAATGGTGGTCTGTAGCTCAAATTCCGAATAAACAATGAGCCCTGGTGTCAAAAAGGTTGAAAACCACTGCTTCATATAGGTTGTAAAAACTGGAGTTGCCCACCCTGGGATTCTTCCAGCCCACCCAAGTAGGGCTGGCTAAATCCGGCCCTGGATAACAGCGCTGCAGCCACACATGTCCCGCTCTGATCCCGTTCCCAGCCCTCCTCCTCCGGTCCAGGCCACCGGCAAACCAGAGCTACATTTTTCCATCGTGTTTCCAGGAACGGCCTGTTCTTTAACCTTCTAGAAATAACCTGACACAGACGCGAAAATACGGGAACAAGAAAGAGACGCAAAAGATCAAAAGGACTGATTGGCACTGGGTTGCCCCAGTGTTGATGGAAAACTTCCTTGTCAGATGACACTCGAACCCAACACACACACACGGCCCCTCTTGGTTCTTTTGGAAGGCGACGGTTAGATAGGGTTCACGCCTCTTCACCCTTCCCATTGTGACTTGGGTCAGGTGTGTGTGTGTGTGTGTGTGTGTGTGTGTGTGTGTGTGTGTGTGTGTGTGTGTGTGTGTGTGTGTGTGTGTGTGTGTGTGCGTGTGCGTGTGTGTGAGCACATGCTTGAAAGCGTTCCCAGAGCCAGTATGCAAGCTAGGCAAGCATCCCATACCGGTTTGTTGTGTGTGGCAACCAGATTGTGCTGTGAGAGCACAATGGTGAAACGACTCCATCTCGACTTTTGATTCCTAGCAAAGATAATTTGGATAAAACTACCTGTCGAGGAGGTAAGTTAGTTCAGCATCTCTCTCTTCCTCTCTTTCTCTGTGGTGTTGGTTCTTGTGAAGAATTAAAGATCATTGTTAAACGTTTGATTATAGTAGACAAGAAGTACAATTCTTTGGTTTCTCAACATTGTAGGTAGCGCTAAATGTACAATAAACAACAAAAACAAAAGATAGAGCAGTTTGACAGGTTTGAAACTGCTGATCTCATGAGGCTTGTGTGTGTCCTTTTTGTGTCACACACATGCAAAAGAGACCATGCGAGTGTATGGTGATGTTTATGCATATGTACAGTACATATTGTGCATAATGTTGGGTGTGTGCAGTCTTAGAGTTCTGGGGTTCAGGCTGAATGAGGAATTGTTTCTCGGATGCTTTGGAAGTTTGAGATTGTTGTTGTTTCCTCTGCTAGTTGCTTCACAGCTTGTTGTCTTAATAGCAGGCTGTGGTAGTTTCGGTTAGAGCAGGTTGTGAAGTGTGTGTGCGTGCGCGTGCGTGCGTGTGCTTGTGCTCTCCTTGCGGAGTATTGAACAGAGCGCTGTGTTC
Source organism: Benthosema pterotum (assembly GCA_039105355.1). Classification (NCBI taxonomy): domain Eukaryota; kingdom Metazoa; phylum Chordata; class Actinopteri; order Myctophiformes; family Myctophidae; genus Benthosema; species Benthosema pterotum. The sequence goes on along the minus strand of CM076971.1, from coordinate 12,976,811 downwards.
TTGCTATTAAGTGCAGCAGGCTGTCTTCCAAGAAAACACGGATCGTTATCTGTACTGTAACTCTCTCTTGGCAAAAGGTAGGAACGTCCTAATTGCTGATGTAATTTATTATTTGCAACTGCAAGACTCTCACCAGTCCTTCTGGTCAACCTAGGAGTTATGGTGGTGTGGATAATATAAATGTATATTGTTGTCGTCGGCCAGAACACTCTTCATATTTGAACTTTTATGGGCCTGTATTGATCATTGAGACACTAACTAACTGCAGCCTCACACAAAACTGTCAAAAGTAGCACTTCATAGATCTGCTACGTTTTGAGTTTGAATCCTGAAAAGTTAGTTTGTGTGTGTGCACGCGTGCAGGTGGGCGTGTGAGTGCGCGGGCGGGCGTGTGTGTGCGCGGGCGTGCGTGTGTGTGTGCACATAGTGTAAAACAACAAAACAATTTAAACCACAGACCACCATTTGATGACATTTTAGCTCCACAGACCCCATAAATAAAGGATTTCTTTTGCTTTTGTCCACAACTCCATGCAGACATATAGATCAAAATGACCAACTCAAAATGGGCTGATTCAGATAATGAATATTTTAACTCTTGCGGGTCCATTTGGTTTCATGTTTACACTATCAAAAAGTTACATCTGGCTAACCAACTTTCCAATTTAGCCTTGGGACCACCTGGAATCCTCTCAGGGACTACTGGTGGTCCCCGGACCACCTGTTGAAAACCCCTGGTATAGTGTAAAAGGATGACAATAGTTTAGCAGCAGTGAGCTAAGTCTTTCCTCCTCTCCGCCCCGTCGCTCCATACCTCATTTCCCTTCTTCCATTTCCTACTGTCTTTCCTTCTGCCTCCAGCCCCCCTGACCCCCCCCCCCACACACACACACACACCTCAGTCCTCCACCCATTTTTTTCTTTGTTTGTTCGTGTCTCTCACCGTACCATAGCGTGCATCGTCATCTCCTCTCGGGTGCTTCTGAGTTGTTCTCCGTCTGTCTGCCTTAAACTTTATGTCTCTTCATATGCTACATCTCTGCCAACTTGGACCGTTCCGTTATGGGATGCGTTATGCGATCAGTTGCTCAGTACAGGGCAACTATAGCCTCTATATATTTTTGTAGAACCACTGGTTTTAAATAAACAATGATCAAAACAGTTGGAGGACAGCCCAAATAAGCAAAGTGAACTTTACAGAAGAAACGAGCCAAAAGCACACACTACTTGGCGGCTTTGCTCGCTCGGGCACGCCTCCCGGCGGCGAGCCTCAAGCCCTTGCTACCGGACGCCTGGCTTTGATTTATATTGTCACGCATTTATTGTAAATTAAGCTAAGTTAAGTATTCACATAGCGTGCATACTGAGAGCATAACCGTCTGTTCTTGTATGACCGTTTAGCCTTAGTTTCTCTCTATACTAGCAGTCATCGTCAGCCTGTGGAGTAGTGTTGTTATTTATGTACTAAACACGATCACCCAAGAGGCTTATGACAGTACAGATGCAAATCTGACAATCTTCATGCATAGTAGGCCTTAACTGTGCTCATGAAAACACACAATGTTTTGTGACAATCAAATCGTTTCTAAGGAGAAAAACGAAAAACTAAAAGTGTTGTATCCTGCCGTTTTTCTATTCTTGCTAATTAGATATGATAGATGAAGATATTAGATATGATAATAATGTGTGTGTTGTCATGATTTGTTGAGACCCGAGTTGGCTTTGTCCACGGCGTAATCGTCATCATATAAATCGTTTTTGAGAAGTGTATGAGGAAAATGAATGGGGAAACCATTTCTGGAACAAGGGTGACGTCACAAGAAGAGGCAGGACTGCTCGGCTCTATAGATAACTCCATATTGGTCGGTAAGCACAGCTGCTATTGTAGATTTGATGTGTCTATCTCCCACATTAAGTAACCCTTTCCCTACCAGCATAATTAGGCTTAATACTGTAGCCAGACCAGCTAAATACCCTAATAAAGTACATATTTGAATGTCCATATAAAATATATAAATAAAATGTGTGATATGACCACACATGTCACAAATGTCTCATTTTAACCCTGCAAGTCTCCACTTTCCCCAGAAAAAAAGAAATATGTATATTTTATTTTATTATTCTCAAGGATTAACATTATTATTATTTTTTTCATTTATTTTCCTCACAACACTTCACAACGTGTTGTGAGCTTGCAGAACTGTTATTTTCTGATGTATTTGAACTTTTTCATGCACTATGTGTAAAGTAGTTTATTATTATGAAACCTGGTTGCTTATTTCTCTCCAAACACCTGGCAACCAGTATCGCCAACTTGGCGCATTTGTCACTATATTTAGCTTTTTTTCAGACCACCCAAGCACCAAAATTATTGAAAAACTAGTACTTTTTTGAAAAACGAGTGTTTTTTTGCTGGTGAGTTTGTTTGAAAACCACTGCCCTAGCTCCTTCTAGTGCATTTGGAAGTGTCACTAGTGTATTTTGGAAGTTGGCAACACTGCAAACACAGAATGGTACATTGTGTTCCCAGCTGTAAAGCCATGGCTGTGGCTTGCAGCCTGTCATCAGCATGGGAGTCCTGATACAAATTATTGGATTTATTTACCTTTGGATCTATTGGCAATCTTTTTTACATGTTTTTGATCTTTTGTGCTGTTATTTGGAGACACATAAGGTAAGGTAAAAACAATCCCTTTGTTGCTTTGTTTGTTGTTGTTTTTGTTAGGGCTAGTTAGAGATCTATAAGGGTCCAATGTAATGAACACAACTACATGAGACTTTGTGACAAGTTGGGGGAGGGCTCCCTCTGCTGGCGGAGGGCCCCCACTACACCCCAGGACATTAGAACAGCCAGAACCAGCCCAGAAAACACACAATACGTCAATTACGTCAGTGGGAGGCTTGGATTTGCATGTAAATTACCTCAATTACGTCATTGGTAATTATAGGGTTAAGTAAGAGTTGATGCAAACTATCAAGAGGCAAAGCAGCGCTGCTCTATTCACTGTGTGTTAGCATGGGGGTTGGGGGAGGAGGGGGAGAGGGGCGCGGTGTTGGACAGATGCTGTGTCCCAGAGGACGGTGGAATGAGTGGCAGCCAGTGGCCATATGGCTCTGCTCTGTGTTGAGTCAGTGAATACACTGGGAGAGAAGGAGGGGATGGAAATATTAATGTGAGGATAGAGAGATAGATAGAGGACAGGAGCGGGAGAGAGGGGAGATGCAAACGGATCAGGGGCGGATCTAGACATGGACATGGGCTGGCAATTCCCCCCTAAATGCCCTGACTGCCCCACCAAAAACGATGGAATGAAAAACAACCCAAGATATTTCAAATTAAAGTGTTTATATTTAAAATGTATTGATTTGAACACTACTAATGATACCAAATACAGCTGTGTCACCACTAAACCAACAGCATTTCATCACCGAAAACAGAAAACTCTCTGAGTCAGACCTTTAGCTTTATGCATGCTGCGTGTCTGTTGCAACTTCAACAACTGATGTTATTATTGATTGTTAATTGACTAATACAAGTCCTGTAACCAAAAATGGTATGGGTGCGGCTTCATCGGTTCGCGCCACGGGCGATGAGGCCGCCCCTATACCATTTTCTCTTGCCCCCCCCCCCCCCCCCCACCCAATTGGGAAATGTTACATCCGCCCCTGAAACAGATGGGCTTGTAGTGAGGATGTTTGTGTGGGTTTATGCTGTGTAGAGCTATATAGGCCTCGTCATCTCTCTGCTGTAACAGCTTGTTGTTCCACAGCAGTACAAAAGAGTCTGGTGTTGTCAGTCACTGTAAGAATTGGCTATAACAAAAGGCTCTTCCTCTGTATTGTTGTTATTATGGTAGCTTTTTACCTCGCCTGTACTAAATGTAAAGTTAGTAGTGGGAGTCGAGTATGTTAACCCACCCCCCGCTGTCAAACCGAGTTCTACTTTGTTATATGCCACGGCTTTCGGTCAAAACCCTTATTTTGAAGCACCATATCTATCTGTGTTTCTATCTGCCCTCCGTCTGCCGGAACATCCTTTCCGGGTCACAGGTCCTGGAAAGGATGTTCAGTCCCCGTTCTCTTTACCCATAAGCGACATTCAGGAGTCAAATGCCATTTGAATGCATGGGATATGCAGTAATCCTGGTCTCTAAACTGCCTCCCCCTGGCCAGCCGGGGCGCCTGATGGAGGGGACAGGAACTGGTTGGAATAACGAGTTTCCTCAACGCGCTACGTCCAACCATGGGGAAACTCCCCCCTGTCAGGTAAAAAGAAGGCAGATTGGACTCCTCATGCATTGCCGGCAGTGACTAGGATAGAGTGATCGGATGGTAACCGCAAGGTTGCCGGTTCACACCTGTGCTCCTGCAGAGTCACTGTTCAGAGTCCTTGAGCAAGACACTGAACCTAATTGCTCCTCATGTGCTGCTCCTCCTTGCATGGTTTCCACTGTCATCAGTGTATGAATGTGTGTGTGTGTGAATGGATGAATGTGTGATGCACAATCTATGTAAAGTGCCTTGGATAAAGTGCTATATAAATTTACCATATATTGAAGGAAGCATGAAGCCCATTGCCTCCCCAGGTCAGTAGAGGAATTAGGAATTGGCACTGGGTGATAGAAATGGGTTACAACATTGTGGTGGATAAAATTATACGAAAAATATAAAAGCACTACGTATTGTAAATCCTAGATTTTATGATCACCTGATAGATTGGGGTTTCTCAGTGCGATATATACTGTGTGAGCCAGGCTCGCCGTTTCCCTATCCTGCCCTATATGTATGTAGTATATCATGGCTGGGAGACACAGCATGCAGGGAGGTCAATATTATGTCACCACCACTACCACCGTACCTAATCCTCTGCCGTAATGTTCCCGCCGTAACACGATAGTCGCAATTGATCCCACTGCGCTGACCGTGGAAAGCACACACACACACACACACACACACACACACACACACACACACACACACACACACACACACACACACACACACACACACACACACACACACACACACACACACACACACACACACCCCCCTGCCGTGCTATGCTCCAGTTTATGGAGACATCACTGTCTGATATGAGGGAGGAGTGATGATGTAATGCGTATCTGTGCTGCCTGCGGTCATTATGTAGGGTTTGATGATATGGTGTGACACATTATACTGTTAGTGTGTGCTCTCTATACCGAGTCTGTCCCAGGGGTGGATCTAGGCTGGGCATGGGGGGCAATGCCCCCCCTAAATACCCAGTCTACCCCCCAAACACGATTCCATGCAAAACAACCCAAGATATTTCAAATTAAAGTGCTTATATTTAAAATGATTTGAAACACTACTACTGCTACTAACTAGCTATAGTTGTGTCACCACTAAACCAACAGCATTTCATCATTGAAAACAGAAAACTCTGAGTCAGACCTTTAGCTTTATGCAGCTTTATGCGTGTCTGTTGCAACTTCAACGACTGATGTTATTATTGATGCTTTACTTACCTATTATTAGTCTTGGGCGATATTGATTTTTTAATATCGATATTGATAACGTGATTAAAACCGGTATTCTCGATATTACCGAGTCTAGCGGCCAAACCACCGACTGCTGTCCACGAGGGCTCGTGATCTTCTCTGTCCGTCCCCCCTGTCCCCCCTGTCAATCACGACGAGCAGCGCAATCACGACGATAACCATTTCCCCCATTATATGTTAAATTAAACCCTTGTGCATCCACCCTGTGGATATCAAACATCTACATCAAAGGACAACACCACAGCAGACGATCACAGCACACCATGCACAGACAGAGTAGCCAATTGTATTTAAAAATCAACTGAAATCAACTGCCACCGCACCGCAGCAGCGAGCAGACTGCGCACACACGCGCACACACACACACACACACACACACACACACACACACACACACACACACACACACACACACACACACACACACACACACACACACACACACACACACACACACACGAGTAGGAGGAGGAGGAGGAGACTGCAGCGGGTCCTGCCTTCACCCGCCGAAAAAAACTAAACAGGCCGGACGCAATGATTGACTTTTATTTCACCGAGCAGGCGCCTCTGTCTCACATGGTAGAGAGAGAGAGAGAGAGAGAGAGAGAGAGAGAGAGAGAGAGAGAGAGAGAGAGAGAGAGAGAGAGAGAGAGAGAGAGAGAGAGAGAGAGAGAGAGAGAGAGAGAGAGAGAGAGACGTGCTGCAAGCCTATATTTGTACTTATCTTGTCCAGTGTTCTGTTTCACGTTGTTTGGCCATGCCTAACAGCAGACGCAGGAAAAAGCAAAGATGCAGGGAATCCGTCGCGAGGAAAGAGGAAAACTCTATCAAGTCGATTAGGCTACTAATGAATGTGGAATGCCAGTGCGTGTCTGTTGTCTGTTGCGTGGTGCGCTCTGCGCCCTGCTCTGCCATGTGCTTTGCTTTGAGAACATGCCTGATCATTGCCGAGCGCAGTATGGAACGTTCTCCTCAGATATGCATATTTTGGTATTATTTATTGCTCGATTTCGCGGTCCCACTTACTTTATCTTGCACCTTTCCCTCCCGCAGGCATTTTCATGCCGCCCGCGCTGCAACATTTTGCGTTGGGTCCCGCCGGCGCCGCGGGCTAAAAAAATAATTAAAAAAAATCGATCGATTGTCGACATTGGGCCGCGACACGTCACGTTGGTATTCCAAATATGTGTCGATTAACATCCCTAGCACTGGTCCCTGAGAGCATGAGGTCCATTTGGTTTCATTTTGTGATCTCAGGAGTTACAGATCCATAAGGGTCCGTTTGGTTACAAAGGATCCATCATTTAGCTGGATCTAACTAGCGATCCTCAAACAATCAGTGCCGCCATTACAAAAAAAACAGCAACCAAGGCTTTTTTAACCTTACCTTGTCTCCAAATAACAGGTCAACCACCAAATATCAGGAAAAAGATCGCTATTAGATCCAAAAGTCAATAAATCCAAGCTCCTTCAGTGTACAGATCCATAAGGCCCCTCTGTCCCTCTACTACACTCTCTCCGTCTCTCTGTTTGTTGTGTGGTTGCTATGGAAACCGGTAGCTGACACACGTGGCAGGGAGAGCCACGTGGGTCTCTCTCTCTCTCTCTCTCTCGTTCAGTCCAAACAACGCACACGTGTTCAGTAGCATTAACAGGGGAGTCACTAATTGCAGCTGGCTATGTGCAGAAGATAAAAGGTGGCATTCTCAGTCCATATTATTTCATTAAACGGTATATAATTATACACATCATATACACCCAACGAAACCACTCAATGGACACAGCAAATACCAGTTTGAATTATCAAAATCCGTTCAGAATTGAAGATGCATAGAAGGAATCAAATCTCAACTCTTTGCCTTGCGACATGAGCGGGCGGAGCTGCGCTGCGTGGTTGTTTTTCTTTTTTTGGACGATATTGTTTGGAGGGGACGGTAAAATACGATATTCGGTATTCGGTATTTTTTGTAAATCCTGCGATATTACTCGGTATTGATTTTCAATATCGTGGTAAACGGTAATACCGGTATATTGCCCAAGACTACCTATTATAAGTCCTGTAACTGAAAATGCTATGGGTGCGGCGGGCAGGAGAAAATGGTATGGGGCGGCTTCATCGCCCGTGGCGCGGAAATGTTACATCTGCCCCTGATGGGAGGGAGGGAGGGATGGGGGATTAGAGATAATGTGTGTACCGTGGAAAATAATGTTCCCCAACGGAGTGTGTGTGTGTGTGTGTGTGTGTGTGTGTGTGTGTGTGTGTGTGTGTGTGTGTGTGTGTGTGTGTGTGTGTGTGTGTGTGTGTGTGTGTGTGTGTGTGTGTGTGTGTGTGTGTGTTAATGCAAGTATGGATATATTTATGAGTGCATGCATCATGCATACTGCTGCTTTAGTGTGTCACAGGGCCTGCCACAATTATTACATAATATTTTAACCATAACAGTCTTCTGATACAGCTACATTTCTATGTCAGCGATGCTAATAATATTTCATACCAAGGACCCCGAGAATTGCCCCCAATTTTTTTTTTCCATTTTCCATAACGGCCTGTTATAGCGCCACCCTTAGGCAGTGTCTGTGCATAGTTTGTCTCTGGCACCGTTAGTCACCGTTAGTCCCAAATTTTACACGCACAATCTCTGGATGCCGATGATGAAACTCTGCCCAAATTTTTTAATTTTCCATAAAGGCCTGTTATAGTGCCACCGTTAGGTAGTGCTTGTGCACAGCTTAGCACCACCTGGATCTGACCTGGCCTGGTGGCGACCTTTGCCCAGAAGGGCACTTTTCTAGTTTTGGCTCTCAACCCATTTAATTTCATTTCATTTCATTTAAAGGACACCCCAGTTTGACAGGTTTTAGTCCACGGACCCCCATTTAATGGCATTTCTATCTCTGGGTCTCGCTAATTTATGTTGTAAAATCAATATCAATCTGAGTACACTCTGAGAGTGTACACTCTCTCCAGAAACTCCCTCATGGACCCCCCCTGGGGGGTCCCTGAACCACGTGGGGGGAGAGGTGGTCCCCAAAGAGATCAGAGGCCACGAGACACACCCCCGTCCCTTTCTCCAAGTCAAGCCCCTCCTCCATCCCCACACCCCACCTCCTCAGCCCAGAGTTACTGTTGCTATGATACACTGGGCCGGCCAGGCGTGTCGGTGGTGTGGTGTAGTGTTAGCTCCTCGCACGCAGGATGGATGTGTTAACGATCGGTGTGAGGTGTCACCCAGAGTATAATTGATCACCTGGGGAAGACGAGGCAGCGGTCTCTGGGCTGGGCCCTGTAGTAGCAGCAGCACCAGCAGCAGCAGCAGCAGCAGCAGCCGCATGCTGTCAACACTCAGGCATGGGAACTCTATTGGAAAAGTTGTCACCGCGCTAAACAAACACACAAATCAATGGCTATCCTATCTCTCTAACCCCAAGTTACCCTTCCCTCTCTCTCTTTCTGAATCTCTCTCTCTCTCTCTCTCTCTCTCTCTCTCTCTCTCTCTCTTTCTGAATCTTTCTCTCTTTCTGAATCTCTTTCTCTCTCTCTCTCTCCATCTCTCTCTCTCTCCATCTCTCTCTCTCTCTCCATCTCTCTCTCTCTCTCTCTCTCTCTCTCTCTCTCTCTCTCTCTCTCCCTCTCTCTCTATATCCATCTCTCCCAATGCCTTGCTCTCCCCTCACTGCTCTCGTTGGTCGATGTTTGTCTATGTTCCATAGGCTCTGTAGCGCAGCAGCAGCAGCAAGAATGACATTTGGTGTCTTCTCTTCCATACATTTGTCTCTGCGAAATCATTTTGCGACCGCGACCACCGGTCGCGATGACTGTGGGCAACGGTGCAAATTGTCTCGCTATACGTGAACGAGTGCATTTGAGTACAGACACACCTTTTTATATTCACGCCACAGTGGCAACAGGCTGGCATTTAATTCATTAACTTAATGGCAAGATGGCCGCCGTGTGTGTGCCCCCCCCTGCCGCCCCTCCCCTTTGCACACAAATGTAATTAGAGGGATTGAAAGCAGAAATGTCATGCGTAGTATTGATTGGGTACAGAGAGAGAGAGAGGTCCCTGTTTTAACGACTAATTAAAAGGTCTCATTAGGAGCAGGAGCTGCAGTGGGCCCTGGGGCTGCTCTGCTGCTGGACACAGGCTGGACCACTAGGGTGACCACATGTCCCTCTTTATGTGGGACAGTCCCCTCATTTACAAGACTTTTCAGGTGTCCCACAACCAGTGGCGTTTCTAAGCAATTTGGAGCCCTAGGCAAGATTTTCCCTGGAGCCCACCTTACCAAATGGACCCTTACGGGTCCATTTGGTCAGGTGGGCTCCAGGGAAAATCTTGTGTAAAATGGTGCCCCCCAAGGGATAAAATTATGAACTATTTTTAATTTAATTTATTATATGTGTTTTAAATGTTAAATTCTATAGTTATAGAGGACAGTTATAATGTATTTATCTATATTAGGCTTATTAGCCTGGTATCCTTTTAAAGCATGTCTGGTGGTCGCCCCCTCCCCTCATGGCGCCCTAGGTAACTGCCTAGTCTGCCTAGTGGCAAAAACGCCCCTACCCACAACTTGAGACCCTGTCTGTCTGTCTGTCTGTCTGTCTGTCTGTCTGTCTGCCTGCCTGCCTGCCTGCCTGCCTGTCTGTCCTGTCTGTCTGTCTGTCTGTCTGCCTGCCTGCCTGCCTGCCTGCCTGCCTGCCTGCCTGCCTGCCTGCCTGCCTGCCTGCCTGCCTGCCTGCCTGCCTGCCTGCCTGCCTGTCTGTCTGTCTGTCCCACATTGGGACTGGCAGCCATCAGTGTTGTAAGAGGTCCAGGTGGCATTCTGTTTGTTTTTTCTGCTGTAGATGTTTAATATTCCCCTGGTGACACTATAGGGTTACTTTGCATGTGCTGTCCTATCAAAATTAGTTGTTCTGCAAGCTCAAAAAATAGTTGAACTACAAGCTCAAAAATAGTTGATCTACAAGCTCAAAAATAGTTGATCGACAAGCTCAAAACGCATCCCTCATGCGAACAGTTTTGGTCTGGTCACCCTACAGACTAATTGGTCGCACCCTCCCTCCGCGTCTGTGTGCGTGTGCATGCGTGCGTGTGCGTGTATGCGTGCATGCATGTGTGGCATGCTAGAGAGCACATCAGAAATGTGAATGGCCTCAGATAATGTGCTTTTTGGGGAGAGAGTTCAGCTACAGGTTAGAGGGTGTGTTGTGTTTGATCAATAATTCTCCCTACTATAAAACTTAAAACGGAGAATCAATCAATCCAGAGAACATAATATTGTGATGGATATTGTTTCATGTGTTTTTAAGTGCTGCGTAGCAAGCACTTCATCAGATGATGTACAAGATGTGTGTGTGTGTGTGTCTCTCTGTCTGTCCCTGCCTGCATGCGTGTGTCCCTGCCTGCATGTGTGGAGTCATGTTGATGTTGCCATGTTCAGAGAAACAAGCACAATGGGACGAAGTGTGTATTGTTGATGTTGCCATGTTCAGCGAAACAAGCACAATGGGACGAAGTGTGTTTTAGTATACTGTAGCCACACACGCAGCACTTACTTTCACACGGGTGTGATTTTTTTTTCTTCTGTGGAATACAAACTCCAGTAGTCTTCTTTGCCTCTTATCATACGGCTCAAGAAGTTTGGAATAAATCACGCTGCTTGTTATTCCTCAGTCTCCATCTCCATCTCCTCTCAGACCATAATGCTCTCAGAGGAACCGTGTTTTGTCTTAAGACAGATGTTGTGTTATAGTACTTTTATTACATAGCTTGAATGAATGCTCCAATCAGAAGCCAGCGTTTTGGTCATGTGAGCGGTCAAATATTACACTATAATCACCGCTCCGCTCTACATTGGACCGCTGCATAATCAAGGTCCCCAAAGTGAAAACAGCTGTGTTCATATCAATCCGCGGTGCGTTTCCGCTTTTAGTTCCAGCACGCCGTTAGCGGGTCCATTTGGTTAGCTACGTATTTGGTTGTTTACATGCCGTTGCCGTCACCCTCTCAAGGACCACTGGTGGTCCTCGGACCACTGGTTGAAAACCACTGACATGCTTGCTGTCTCTGGATCCTGGACTGTCCTGCAGTGACCTCTCTCTCCTCCCACTATATTCCCACTATATTTAGATCTGTGTGTTTACCCGGGGGGTGGTGGCTGGGGAGGGGGAGGGGGGGGGTAGGTTATTCCAACATCGTTTAGGGCTAGTTAGGATAATGGTTTGTTTGCTTGTCTGTTTGTTTGCTGGGACTTGGAGCTCTGCAGTGTGTAAACCGCTGGTGTAATGTAACTGGTATAAGTACTGTACACAGGGGCGGATCTAGGCATGGGCATGGGGGGGGGGGGGCCTATATGCACAGATTGCTCCACCAAACATGATGGCATGCAAAACAACCCAAGGTATTTCAAATTAAAGTGCTTAAATTTAAAATGATTAGTAACATTACTACTGCTACTAACAACAGTGGTGCCACTCGGTGGCGCGATATGAGCTTGTAGATCTGCTATTTTTCAACAGCTAAAACACCAAAACGTGTTCATTACACAAATGGTTAAAAAAAATTAAGTTAGTATATTTCTTCCATGTCTGCCGTCAGCTGCGGTGAACCCTGCAGAGTGCTGCATCTGCCGTCTGAGTCCGCCGCCGGTAATTTGCCGTATTGGCAAAGTGCCACGGCAGATCGCCCTTCACCAACAACTCAGCCGCTCTAACGGAGACATGGTGTTTGTTTCTCATTTCGTTTTTGAAAGGGTCGTCCGAGGACACCATTAAACACAGGTTTGTTAAAGCTCAAATTGAGAGTTTGTGGTGGTGGTGGTGGGTAGGGGGGTAAGGGGTGTGGACCACTGGCCCGCACGGGGGGACATGTGCAGGGAAATCAATGCACTGATAAAACGTTTGTCAAGGACCCCCACCCCCCTCTTAACTCGCCCATTATTCAAACTGTACCCTCGAGTCAGGGGCGGATCTAACATTCCCCAATTGGGGGGGGGGGGGGGCAGAAAATGGTAAGGGGGCGGCTTCATCGCTGAAGCCGCACCCATACCACCCATACCATTTTCAGTTACAGGACTTTTATTAGGCCAGTAAAGCATCAATAATTGTTGTTGTTGTTGTTGAAGTTACAGCAGACATGCAGCATGCATAAAGCTAAAGGTCTGACTCAGAGACTTTTCTGTTTTCAATGATGAAATGCTGTTGGTTTAGTGGTGGTGACACAGCTGTAGTTAGTTAGTAGCAGTGTAGTAGTGTTTCAAATGCTTACATATAAGCACTGAAATATCTTTGGTTGTTTTGCATGCCATCATGTTTGGTGGGGCAGACTGGGTATTTAGGGGGGGCATTGCCCCCCATGCCCATGCCTAGATCCGCCCCTGCCTCGAGTTATCCCTCGCTCTCTCCTCCTCTATCGACCTTCCAACTTTTTCAGTGCACAAATCTCTCTGAGGTATCGCTGTATCATCGCCGTATCACAGTGCCGCAAACGGAATTAACTCCTTGACTTTATTCAATGCCTGCCATTCGTTCCCGACACTCTGACACACACACTAACGGGCATTTTTTACCCACCCATGTATCCCCAAGCACTAAGCCATTTTTGTCTCCACCGTAAGGTGTCTCCGTCAGGCTCAGGTTTGCACAGTTCAGGCCTGAGCCCGTACGGTTGACACCTGTGCCCCAAAGTAGAGATCGACCGATCAGACTTTTGGCCGATGTTTCCGATCACCGATTAGTGGGACATCAAAAAGGCAGATAGCCGATATCAGCCGATACGATTATTATTTACTTTTTTAATAGAATGAAAGTGCAGGAAGCAGCAAAAGTGTTTCAGTTTCCCCTCCAAAAAAAGCATCTTTTTTAATTCAAGGGCAACAATGCATTGTAGCAGCATTGGAAACATTTTGCCGTGAAGTACAGGCACAGAGCTTCAGACATAGACAAGAAAAAGAGAAAATACATTTAGGGTAATTTGGATAAATCTATAAATACATGAGGTGAGAGGGTCAGAGACACACAGCTATACACCACCACAATCTACTGGATCTTCAATGAAAGTGGTTGATGTACAACGTACCATTTTTGAACATTTATAATAAATAAAAATAATTGGCTGCTCTTTTTCTGATTATTTATTTTTAGCACCGATACCGATTATTAATAAAATCATGGATATCGAATTCGATAATCGGCCACGGCCGATAATCGGTCTATCACTACCCCAAAGGGGCAGAGGGCTTGTCTGGGTGTTTGATTGCTCTTGGAATCCTCTCAAGGACCTCTGATGGTCCCCAGACCACCTGTTGAAAAACACTGCTTTAGTGTGCTTCCGCAAGTCCTGCAGTGGTTTAAAAAGTGTGAGGAGAAAAAAAAGCACCTTGCCTGCAGGCAGCATTAACCTAATACACCTCTGTATGTGCACAGTGAAATCCTGAGCCTTCATTTGACTAGTCCTAGATCAGGGGTCAGCAACCTGCGGCTCAGGAGCCGCATGCGGCTCTAGAACACAGCCCTAGTGGCTCAGTGGCTGTAGCATTATTACATACACACACTGGGGTGATCTGCAGCAAAATAATATAAACATTTCAGTCACCCAAATCGCGTTGCGCTGTCTGACAGTTGCCAGTTAAAGTAGCACTTGGCCATGTCAAAAAAGCCCAGCAGTTATCAGAGGTGGAGCTTTCAATCTGAACCACCCATTTTCAACGGTTTACTCAGTTTACTATGTCATTAATATACCTTTAGAGATGTTGTGTGGACTAGAAATTGAGTTCTCTAAAACTCCTTTATTTTTTTTTTTTCTGAGAGTGTGCAAATGGAACCAAATGGACCCGCCAGGGTCCATTTGGTTCACATTTGCACACTCTCAGGAAAAAAATAATTATAAAATGAGGCTCCAGACAGATTATGAATTTAATTTTGGGTTGAAAATGGCTCTTTCAACATCTTGGGTTGCCGACCACTGTCCTAGATGGTAAACAAATCCATTCTGTACACAACGCTCAGTCCTTCAATTAACTGTTAGGAGTTTACAGTGCGTTTATGTGGTCCATTTATTTATTCATTTATTTTAGCTGATTTGCTCAGAGGTAAATCTGAGCCGCTCAGTCAATGCATGGAGGAGAACCAAACATCGGATTGTAAACGAGAACTGGAAGGGGTTAGGAGGGGTCTCTCTGGCTGCGCAACGTTAAGGGAATTTATGGAGCTCTTAGTGGAAAGGGAAAGGCTTTTGGTGCGATTTATAAAAAGCTAAAAGGGGAGAGCTATACAGGAGCTTGTTGGAGAGTCACGATCCAGCAAAAACAAGCAGAGAGGCGCATACTGTTGTACATACTGTATATAGTCAATCCGGCATGGCTGCTCGCCAAGCACTGCCAATTCCCTTATTATAAGTGACTTTTGGCTCCCATTATCTGCTTGTAAATATCGGCCGGTCGTTTCGGGTTGCACAGCGTATAGTTGCTTATATGCGGAGTGTGTCTTCGAGGTTGTTCCCAGACATTAGGGAATTTAAGTTTCTGTGTCTAGGCCTTGAACACGACGAGAACAGTAGTTGTGGTCCGTCTCAGTTGCAACAGAAGCCCAACATGGTTAAGAAAGCAGGCGACGCCGACGGGATCCACCTCTTCCACTGGCGCCTCTGGTTTCCTCTACAGCGTAGCTCTCGTCCACGTTGTTAACACGACGCCAAAAGCTCCGTTCTGCCGTCGTAGCAGAGGGTAGGACAGCCGCGAGGCTTATGTATAGAGCACAGAGCAATTCATTACTGGCGTCGTAGGTTGGACGTTCTACCAATCTTAAATAGGTCATTTTCTTGTGGACGAGACCCTCCAAATGTATATCCATCATCCACACCACCAAATACCAAATATAGGAAACAGTCGGCTAAGAACTGAATACGAAATAGCCAAATAAGATTAATATTATATACAGTATCATGGGTCCATGAAACATTTATTCAGCACTTTCTAATGTCGAAATGGCATACACTATTCCGTGATATATTTTTTGCCGGAAATGTATTTTTAGCCCATTTCTGCTGAATATTTTCTGCAGCCTTCACCAACTAGTACACTAGGCTGATAGGAAGTTGGGATTGCAAAAGATTAGTGGGTAGAGGGGGGTGTTAGAATCTTTGGGATCATTATTTGAACCTGCGAAATGCTGTTGTTAGCAGTCTATGTAAAATGTCTATGTAAAATCAGTCTATGTAAAATGTAAAATAGAATACACTTAAAAATATTTCAAAGATTCTTTTTAAATCTACAAATACAACAACTCATGATGCATTGTAAAGCTTCCCTTGAGTCTAGTGTGTGTGAAAATGTTTTTTAAGTCTCATCTTATATTAGCAGTTGTTTAAGTGTCTAGTAGTCCATATTTAGATATGTAAACAACTACTAATCAATGTCTCTAGGCTAAGCTTAAACTGCATGAACACACTTTCAGTTTAGACATTTTTTAGACCTTGTCGTTGCTCAGTGTGTTGCTATTTACAAACAGCTCAAATGGCACAGTCTCATTGTGCTCATACAGTATGTGTGGCCTATTATTGTTTAGCGTCTCTGGGGCTTGTTTTCATCAACATGGTTTGCTTATTCCTCTCACAAAGGGAATGCTGTACTTATGCCCACCGTCCAGCCCCGCGATTCAACCAGTCTCCCTCGGTGCGGTGCGGGTGGCACAATGTGTTTACTAACAAGTCAGAGAGCAGTGTTGCCAACTGCCAAAATCCAAGATGCACTAGACTGATTTAGGAATAATAACTGGCAAAATGTTGGTCGAAATATAATTTAACTCTTGAGAGCGTAAAATGAAACCAAATGGACCCTTACGGGTCCATTTGGTTTCATTTTACGCTCTCAAGAGTTACAGATCAATAAGGGTCCATTTGGTTACCAATGGTCCTTTCTAGGAAGAAAGGAGGTCTCAATAATAGGAGGAAAAATAGTGAAAAACGAGGGTTTTATCTCTGGCACCTGTCAACCAATTTCGCCCCAACTCACCAGCAAAAAAAAACACTAGATTCTCCAGCAGGAGTTTTTCTAACTAATTTTGGTGCTAGGGGGGGTCTGGGTGGAAAAAAAAGCTAAATATAGCCACAAATGCGCCAAGTTGGCAACACTGCCAGAGAGAGAGGAGGGCATTTGGGGGCAGGGCCGCAGTAGGCGACAGAAAATAAATAAACTAAAGAAACAAGGAAAATGTTCCGCCAGTATGAGTAGTCTAGGCTCCAGGCTGACTTTGAAGCTAATTCGATAGTGTGTGCCTTTCCTTGTGCTTCAGCCACATAATGAGATTTGAACACAGACGTTCGGTCCCCCCCTGATTAACCGTTTTTGTCCTGACTAGATTCTGCTTTCTGACGGTACGTTCGAGTTTCTGGCCGTAGATTCTAGTTTCAGACATTAGATTCTAGTATTCTAGTTTCTGGCACTAGCTTCTATTATTCTAGTTTCTGGCACTAGCTTCTATTATTCTAGTTTCTGGCACTAGATTCTATTATTCTAGTTTCTGGCACTAGATTCTAGTATAGTTTCTGGCACTAGATTCTAGTATAGTTTCTAGCACCAGATTCTAGTTTCTGCCACTAGCTTCTAGTATTCTAGTTTCTGGCACTTGATTCTAGTTTTTGATGCTAGATTCTAGTTTCTGACACTAGATTCTATTTTTTCTGGAAAAAAAAAGAAAAGAAAAAATCTGTCCCTGTTTCAGTGATAATCAGCATATTTCATGCAAGGACCACAAGAATTATTTATGTTTGGCGTGCATACCCCATCTGAAAACATGTTGTAGGGATTCCCCAGAAGCAAAGATTTGCAAGAATCTGAAGCAAATTTTTGCTTTTCATCAATAACTGAAGTACAAAAGTATTAAAAGTGTCCGAATGCAGACGGGCGTTGTCCTGGAGACGTGGTGTACGCACATGGGATTCCTCCTCTGGCGTGGCACTCGTAATGCTGAACATTATCGCCATAGTTGTCATTATTTGTCGTCTTTAATTTGCGAGCGACAGCATGGTGTTCCTTGCTTCGTCCCCGGGGCGTTCGACCTTCCGCCAGCTTTGGCGAATAATAACGTGCGAGTAGTAGCGCTGTGGTATAGTGAGACGAGCGTTGCTAATTAAAATAGCCCAGGGTTTCCTTCTCCTCCGTCTTTTCACACACACAGACACGCACCACACACACACACACACACACTCACACCACCCACACAAACACCACACACACACACCCACACACACCACACACACACACACACACACACACACACACACACACACATACACACACACACCCTCCGTCCTCCTCCCCCTAAACTTTACCAATTAAATAACTTTCCAGCAAGTGGAACAGTAAGTGTGTCTGTAGCACACACCAGGGCTTTGTTTACTTTGATCACTTCATTTTCTGGGGCAAGAAAGACGGAGCTATAATAATAATAATAATAGTGGAACCGCTGCTGACGGCCAAGGAAATACCACATGAAGCTTATAGTGCCAACTTATAGTGCCAAGGGTTAAAATGAAGAAATGACGGTGCACGGTGGAACAGTGGTTAGTGCTGTCACCTCACAGCTCGAAGGTCCTTGGTTTGATTTGATTGATCGCCTGATGGAAGGGACAGGAACTGATTGGAATAACATGTTCCTTCCGCGTGTACGTCCAACCATGGAAACTCCCCCCTGTCAGGTGAAAAGAAGGCAGCTTGGACTCCTCATGTATTGAAGGAAGCATGAGGCCAGTCCACTGCCTCCCCAGGTGTGTAGAGCCCAGGATCACGTTAGGGATGATAAAAATAAAATTAAAAATAAAAATGAAGAAATGACTTCCATAGGAAGGAAAGAGGAAGGGACTATATAACAGTAATGTGGTCTAGAGTGTTTTCTCTCTCTCCTGCGTGGGGGGCTGATATAAATGGGAGCAGACATGGAAAATGGCTCAAAGCCGACACAGAAATAAATGCCTCAGTGCTTAACGTCTTTGTCCACATCATATCAGACTGTCCCTCCCAGCACCGGAGGGAGAGAGGACGGACGGAGGGTGGTGGTGGGTGTGACGAGGTCGGAACGTATAGGCCGAGTTTGTGGTCATGTAGTAGTCGTAGCCGTGGTCCCCTGGGGGCACCTGTGGGAGGAATGTGTTAGCATCCGCTTATCCGAGGTCGGATAAGAGGATGATGATGGATGGGTGGATGGATGTAGTTTTGGCAAAATATAGCAATTTCTGCTGATAAGCTCTACCGCATAGGTCTCGCTTATAGTGCTCTAAAGCCTCTATGTCTCTGTATCTCTGTCTGTCTGTCCTCATTTACATGGGCAGCCAAACCCAGCCTGGACGATCAGCTCTGTGCCGTATCCTATCCAAAATGTTGAAAATAGGTGGAATTCTCCTCGTCTTTGTTACAGAGGTAGGAGACTGCTCTGTGCAGCTGTTCTCAGCAGCAGCAGCAGCAGCAGCAGCAGCTGCATCTATATACAGTATATGCAGCCATTTGTTCAGGATCCTAACAATCCCATTTCCAGAGAGTTTACTGTCGTCTTTGTCCTTCTCCTTCTTTGTCCTACATAGCCGACGGGGACCACCCATATATTGCATATTATCACCTCTGTCGGGGTGGAAATCTCAAAATAAATCTCCAAAGAGAGAGACAACTTGACCGTTGGCCACCAGTCACGACCATTCCTCACCGGACACTATTAAACCTAAACGTAAATGGTCACAGGAGTTACTACTATTTTTTCTCTCATAACCTAAAACACGAACCTTGGTTGAAAACAACAACAACAAAGTTGTCCTTTAAGACAGGGGTTTTCAACAGGTGGTCCAGGGACCACTAGTGGTCCTTGAGAGGGTTCCATGTGGTCCCCAGGCTAAATGATGAAAAGTTGGTTAACCAGATGTAACTCTTTGAGAGCGTAAACATGAAACCAAATGGACCCTTGCGACCCGCAAGGGTCCATTTGGTTTCATGTTTACGCTCTCAAGACTAGAGAATGTATTCGATTAATGGTCATTTTGATCTGTATGTTTGATCCAGGATGGAATTGTGGACAAAAGCAACAGAAATCTTTAGTTTTGGGGTCTGTGGGGCTAAAATGCCATCAAATGGTGGTCCGTGGCTCAAATTCTGAATAAATAGTGGGCCCTGGTATGAAAAAGGTTGAAAAGCACTGCTTTAAGAGCTTTCTGCCTGACAGTCAGCAATGAATCAGTGCCGCTTTCTCTCATACATTTCAAGCTGTATCCAAAGTGCCGTCCAGCTAATGTGCCGTTCTGGACGATAGATGGGACAGTGATGCTTCTCCACTATCCATGTCCGTCATTCATCTTCCATCTCTTTCCTGCTATCTCCAACATCCTGCCGTTTATCCGTCCACGCTGGAATAAATCCACATTTGTTTCATTGATTTTTTCATTAGCTACTACATAATTCACTCTTTTTTTCCCTCCCTCTGGTGACCTTTATGTTAAGGCTTTAAGAGCAGTGGTCCACTGGTCCAGAACGCTGTCAAAGAAGACCCCACCCCCAACTTGTAGATCTACTATCTTTGAATAGCCAGCGTATAAATTGACTGTAGCTGGCACTGAAAAGGTTAACCTAGTAGCACGACAATTTTAACCACTTTAGCAGACACCTAGCTAATCTGGAGCGGATCACTTTTTTGTATTATTCCAATTTCAGTGCGTTGTTTCTCCATTGCATCAATTCTGAGGGCGTCCAGCCATGACGTGGGGCTTATATTCGGATGCCTCTTGCATCATAATATGGACTTAAGGGAAGTCATCTCTCGGACTTTTACGTAGCGAGGACATGGGTGTGCTCCTTTGCAGTCGCCACAGAAGCCCAACATAGTTCAGAAAGCAGGCGACGCCGACGGGGTCCACCCCTTCCACTGGCGTCTCTGGTTTCCATGGTGACGCTCCTCTACAGCGTACATCTTGTCGACCTCAACGAGACGCCAAGTCCCCCTCAACGAGACGTTTTGACGTTGGAGAATGGGCTCCGGCAGCCGTGAGGGTTAGATCGAGCACCGATCCATTCATCAGTGACGTCTCAAGTCGGAGGAATGTTAAACTGGCTATTGTCGCATCGCTACGGACAACTAACTCATACTGCTAACTGGCTAACAATAGTAGCTAAATGCTAACACACAGTGAAGCTATCGGAATAACATGCTGTGTCACAGGGTAGAGGCCGAAGTTGTGAATTTCTCAATGTGAACGGCAGTAGTGTATAGTCCAGTGGTTTTCAACCTTTTTCATACCAGGGACCACCATTTATTCAGAATTTGAGCCACGGACGACCAGTTGACGACATTTTAGCCCCAAAGACCCCACAGGGGTTGACACTAAGGCCTCCGAGGCACTTGCCCATCGGGCAAGTGCAAATCACGTTCTACTTGCCCTCAGGTCATGGTCACTTGCCCCCCAAAATATATATTGTAAATTTTGCATTTAAGTTTACTTCCTACTTGGGTGCTTTAAACCAGGGTTTTTTAACAGGTGGTCCGGGATCCACCAGTGGTCCCTGAGAGGATACCAGGTGGTCCCCAGTTAAGTTGGTTAACCAGATGTAACTCTTGAGAACGTAAAAATGAAACCAAATGGACCCTTGCGGGTCCATTGTGGTTTCATTTTTACACTCTCAAGAGTTAAAATTCATCATCTTAATTAGCCCAGGTCTACACAACTAGAGAATGTAGAAGATTAGGTCATTTTGATCTGTATGTTAATTTGCCTGTTTCCCAAATCCAGCCTGGAATTGTGGATAGCTAGAAAGCAGGGAAAGACAAAGAGTTCTTGCCCGATCGGGCAACCAGGTAGCAGTCTTCACTTGCCCCATTTTTTTTTACTTGCCCCGGGCAAGCGGGCAAGTGTTAGTGTCAAGCCCTGCAAATGTTCTACATATTGTTTTAAAAGTGAGAGAGGCAGATATGGTATTTACTTTAGTATAATTCTGTTTATACTGTACACGCAGGAAAACCACATTTTCTCTGCCTTCCGCTGTATACATTCTGCATTGCACACGGTGTGCATTTCCTTCATACCTCCTACAATGTTGATTCAGACCAGTCCTGCCGCATTCTCAGTCGTCTCTGCCAGGCGATAGCACGCCAAATACTACTAGTGCTGCACCGTTCTTGCCCTAGGGGCGGATCTAGGCATGGGCATGGGTGGGGGGGCAATGCTCCCCTAAATGCCCAGTCTGCCCCACCAAAAACGATGGCATGCAAAACAACCCAAGATATTTCAAATTTTAGGTGATCATTTAGAATTATTTGAAACACTACTACTGCTACTAACTACAGTTGTGTCACCACTAAAACAACAGCATTTCATCATCGAAAACAGAAAACTCTCTGAGTCAGACTTTTAGCTTTATGCATGCTGCGTGTCTGTTGCAACTTCAACAACAACTGATGTTATTATTGATGCTTTACTTGCCTAATATAAGTCCTGTAAGCAAAATGGTATGGGTGCGGCTTCATCGCCCGTGGCGCGAAGCGACACAGGGCGATGAAGTCGCCCCCATACGATTTTCTCCTGCCCCCCCCCCCCCCCCCCCAAATGGGAAATGTTACATCCACCCCTGCCTTGCCCTAATGTGAATCTCGATTCCCCCGTCATAAGAATTGAGATCACATTCAAAATGTGGCACCTCCTGGAGCCAATTACAGCACTGTGACTTTAAAACAGACAACATCAAAGTACTTGACTTGTCTTAAACCTCTCTGGTCTTAAAAGTCTCTCTTGTAGCAAACAAAAAACATAAGAGTAACTGAAAATGAATTGGACAGCCAGCTGGTGCTGGATAAAAACATCTCATAAAAACATCACTGATTTTGAATGAAGTCGTTCAAACTATCTGATCTCAGGGGTTGACACTAAGGTCTCTGAGGCACTTGCCCATCGGGCAAGTGCAAGTCAGATTCTACTTGCCCTCAGGTCATGGTCACTTTCCCCCCAAAATATTATTGTATACATTTTGCTTTTAAGTTTACTCTCTACTTGCTTTAAACATTTCCTTTCACAGTCAAAGACTGTTTCGTTTAAGTCACTATCAGCTACAGTAAATATTCAACTTGTAAATCAGTGGTTCCAGCAAATTGATAGTTTGGAACCAAATGGACATGGGAGAGAGATAGGTAGAGATAGCTAGAAAGCAGGGAAAGACTCAGAGGCAGAGCGCAATGACCACCTTCTAGACACATATATCTCATGTTGTGTTATGTTGTGCACACTTGCCCGATCGGGCAACCAGGTAGCAGTCTACACTTGCCCGAACCATTTTTTTTACTTGCCTCAGGCAAGCGGGCAAGTGTTAGTGTCAAGACCTGGATCTATAGAATAACTAGGTATCGATACTGATCGACGTCTACTGCATTGCAACCATTAATCTTTTTTTCCACAGGTAGTTTAATTCCACCAGTTGTTTAACTATAATACCCAGCAGGGACCCCTACCTAACTTCAGCACGGCTGTGGAAAGTTCTCGTAAAAAAGAACCCTTTGCTGAACACACATACTGTATCTCAGCAGCTTCTGACTTTCAAAAGCAAAGGGATATGACACTCCATTCATTTTATCACTGGCATCTGGACCAATTCTTGTTTTTTTTTCTTCTTTTACGATAGACATTTATATGAAACCATTTATGCCGCAGTGCGGCCATTTAGCATTCTAAGTGACCTGCTCACGGTGTGCTGTAGTTTGGGGTGTGGGGTGGAGGGGGGGGGGGGTCATTCAGAGCACCAGGGGCAGATCTACGTATGGGCATGGTGTGGGGCCCAGTCTGCCCCATCAAACACGATGGCATGCAGAACAAGTAACCCACGATATTTCAAATGAAAGTGCCTATATTTAAAATTGTTTGAAACACTACTACTGCTACTAACTAACTACAGCTGTGTCACCACTAAACCAACAGCATTGAAAACAGAAAACTCTGAGTCAGACCTTTAGCTTTATGCATGCTTTATGCATGCATGCTGTATTATCGATGCTTTACTTGCCTAAGATACAGTAAGTCCTATAACCAAAAATGGTATGGGTGCGGCTTCATCACCCGTGTCGCTTCGCGCTACGGGCGATGAAGCCGCATACCATACCATTTCCTCCTGCCCCCCCCCCCAATTAGGAAATGTTACATCCGCCCCTGAGGAGCACACTACATTAACAATACCTCCTTTGCAGCGTTTTCAGAGAAATTCCCTGCATCTGTTCTGGATAAAAACCGTCATCTGGGCCGTCAGCCTGGATTTCATTATGCCCCCCCCTCAACACACACACACACACACACACACACACACACACACACACACACACACACACACACACACACACACACACACACACACACAACACACACACACACACCACACGCACACTGCACACACACACACACACACACACACACACACAACACACACACACACACACACACCACACACACACACACACACACGCACACGCACACACATCCCCGCCACCCCAAAATCCTGGAGACTTGAAAATGACATCACTATTACTGCTGCCACATTAGCCAGGCAGGGTCGTGACTGCTATGAGTCATATATACCTGCATATGTACCTGTACATGTGTTACTGACAGTGGCAAAATCCTTTATCCACTGGTCCCTGAGAGGATTCCAGGTGGTCCCCAGCTAAATGATGGACATTTGGTAACCAAGTGGACCCTTACAGGTCTGTAACTCTTGTGAGCGTAAAATGAAACCAAATGAACTCCCCCAGGTCCATTTGGTTTCATTTTACGCTCACAAGAGTTAAATTATACTTTGGGGGGGTGTTAGGTGGGGGAGCACTAGTGGACCACTAGTGCTCCTTGACAGGGTTCCAGGTGGTCCCCAGGCTAAATGTTGGAAATTTGTTAACCAGATGTAACTCTTTGAGACTGTAAACATGAAACAATAAATATTCATTAACAGTAAATATTCATCATGTGAATTATCCCAAGTCTACACAACTAGACAATGTAGAAGATTAATGGTCATTTTGATCTGTATGTTTGCCTGTTTTATTTACTAAATCCAACCTAGCATTGAGGACAAAAGCAAAATAAATCTTTAGTTTTGGGGTCTGTGGGGCTAAAATGTCCTCAAATGGTGGTCCTCCATGGCTCAAATGCTGAATAAATAGTGGGCCCTGGTGTCAAAAAGGTTGAAAACAACTCTTCATATGAAAAACGTTGGAGGTGCCCACCCTGCCATTCTTCCAGCCCACCCTAGTAGGGCTGGCTAGATCCGGCCCTGTCGGGGCCTTGTATCTCTCTCTCCATGCCCTCCCTGTGCCCTGTACGCACTCCTCCACTCCCACTCCACTACCTTTTTCTCATATTTCAAAAAATGTCTCTGTCCTCCTTCATTCCAGCTCACTGGTTTCTGCCGAGGTTCTTCTGCAAGCAGTGTTGCCAACTGCCAAAATCCAAAATGCACTAGTGGCACTTCCAAAATGTACTAGAATGCGCAGGGCCCACTATTTATTCTGCATTTTAATTCAGAATTAATTAAATATAATTTAACTCTTCAGAGTGTAAAATTACGGGTCATTTGGATTCATTTTACGATCTCAAGAGTTACAGATCTACAAGGGTCCATTGGTTACCAAGGGTCCTCTCCAAGACAGAAGGAGGACTATATCATAGGAGGAAAAATGGCGCCCCTGTTAACCAATTTCCCCCATCTCACCAGCAAAAAGCACTAGATTTTCCACCAGGAGTTTTGCACTAATTTTGGTGCTACAGGGCCTGTCAAAAAAAGCTAAACATAGCAACAAATGCACCAAGTTGGCAACACGGTCTGCGGGACTGTGCAGACTGAGACCACCACCCTGAATTTTCACCCTGAACGCACCACCATAAATCACTCGCAGAGTCCCACCTCCCACCCCTCCCACGCCTACAAAACTCTCCAAACACACCCCCTACCCATATACCATACCCCCCCGCACCCCCCCTAACGCATCCCAATGCCACTTTGTTGATCCATTTATCAGAAACCATTGCGCCGTTACCGTTACTGAGGCAATGCTATCGCGGGCGATTAAGCACACATCTCTAGCCCCCACCACCACCACCACCACCACCCTATCCTATAGCTGCCGGTTCACCAAGTCATTGCCACCACCACCATTATTTCACAAGTGAAATGTGAATTGTGGATGCAGAACAGCCCATCAGAGGGCCGAATGAGCTTTTAATGCCTCTAAGATGGGCCAGGTTCACGGAGAATATACCATTAAAGGAGGCTCCAATCAAAGTGATTAGGACTGGATGATAGCATTTTCTTTCTTTTGCAGGTATATCCGTGAGAGAGACTCAATTGTTTCATTTGATTGCCTCTCAGGGTTCGATTGGGGTCTGATTATCAGACTTGAGTTCAGCTTGCTGAAGCTTGAGTCTGAAATTGTCTACTGTCTGTGAGATTTCAAGGAGGGAGAGGTTGTTGTCAATCATGTGGCTAATCGGCTAGCCAGTTTGCAAACCACACAAACGGTACAGCCAACGAGCGCTACTAGGATGTGAACACAAAGCAGTAAAAAATGTCTGATGTTTATACAACACTTCTTTAAAGAAATTATTCATCATAGGTCGGTTTAGTGGACAGATTGACTTGGCCGCGATTTTCCGCAGTTGCGGCCGTCATGCATGTTGTTTGACACTGTAACTGTTGCACTGATGAATGACGGGGCTGCTGGCCAATCAGCTGCGTCTGTTCGGATTTGTCCCGACTCTCGTTGGTTAAATGCATCTTGGCACCGAAGCAAATCAGAGGTTGACAATAGATGGCTAGACCATGAGACTTGGGGCTCCATTTTTGTCACCGCTAAACCCCTTATCCCTTAACTTCTTTGCCTTTTTAAACTATTAACACTTTTCAATAGTTTAAATGGTCAGTCTACAAGCTCACTATGTGTCAATAGATTGGCACGTTGAACTACTTCCAAAAAGTTTTTCAAAATAGTAAAAAAAATGATAAGGGGTTTAGGATAAGGGGTTTAGATGGTAACGAAAATGGAGCCCTTGGTCTGAACCAGGCTAGGGTGAATTGGCTCTGTGTGCACACACTGGAGTAATCTTGCTTTTTGTATTTTTTTGTGTGTAGATATCCAGTAATTCCCCTTCAAGAGTTCATCCTAAGAACTCCGGTTTGGTTTCTATGTGGTATTTCATCATCGTGGAGGTCAGGGGGATGAGCAGAATTCCCCTCCGTGATTCCTAGGGAGATGAGCCAGAGGCACTCCCAGATTATTCCATCAAAAGGCTCTCTGTTTGTAGAGTTCTTCAGGGAAATGCTCTTTTACAGTCAACAGGAACTTCTTATTTTCTTTTTAGCCGTCATCATCATCGTCACTAAATAAATAAAGAATATGAAGGCTTGTCAGAAAGCACATTGTTCTGTTTATAATGCTTTGGCCCAAATGTACAACGCTGCCTACTACTACTTTTAGACAGGGCTGATGTTAAAGCAGCACTACGTAACTTTCCTCTTGTGTACTTGTGTCCTCCTGTATGTGAACATGTTTTTTTGCACAAACATGAAGCTAATGGAGCCTACCAGCTGCTTTGCTTGGGGGATACACTGAATATGGAAAAACACTGAATTCTCCTGCTATAGATGTGTTTTTAAGTCTGATAAAATAACCTCAGTATTCCCCTGGTTCCACGTTATTTACACACTCGCTCCAGAGCAGGCGTGCCCACACTTTTTTGACTTGAGAGCTACTTTCAAAATGACTGGCTCAACAAGATCTACACATCAAAAATGTGTTTATTCCATTACTGAAAATCACCTTAGAAAGTTTTGAAAAGTGTGTTCAAGTGTTTAAGAATAATGCGCTTAAAATGAAAAATAGAGAGAGAGAATTGGAAGGTTTTCTTGTATATGCTACTACTAATGTTTGAAAACAGAATTTGGGGTTTGAGTTGACAGTTTGTAATGTTGATTTTAGTCTCTAATGTTGAGTTTAGTCACCCAAAACTAAGGACTTTCACGCTTTTGTCCACAACTGGGAAAGAGAACTGGCAAAACATTGATCAAAATAACAATAATTCTAATTGCGTGGACTTTTGAGAGCGTAACTCTTGAGAGTGTAGAATGAAATGGTTTCGTTTTAACGCTCTCAAGAGTTACAGATCTATGGGGACTGTCGTGATCTACCTGCACGGTCTGTGTGATCTATTGGTAGATCACAATCTATCTTTTGGGCAGCCCTGCTCCAGACAGTACATTGCATGTACTGTCCTATCAAAAATAGTTGAAAATGAAAAAAAATTAGTTTGTAGGTCAGCTATTTTGCTAGATATTACGATGGTATTATAGCTATTATTGCAAATGAAATCCTGAATTATTATTTTTTTAATGACATCAAGATCTTGGTAATTTGCTAACCATGTTGGCAATGCAATTTCCCACTTGTTGCACACATGCAGTACTTCTGTCCCTCAAATGAACGGTTTGGATCTGGATCTGGCCCTATGTCGAAGTGTCCTTGAGCAATAAAGCGCACCCCTTTATTGCTCCTGACAAGTGTGTTGGTGCCTTGTATGGTTTCCTGTGCATTCGGGGTGTGTGTGTGTGTGTGTGTGTGTGTGTGTGTGCATGCGTGAATGTGTGCCATGGATGCTATATAAATGCACCATTTACCTTCCATTTCTAGTTGCCATTTTTCTATAATGTCATTCCGTCTTGTCTTGTGGCGCGATTCTCTTCCCTCCACCCTGTGGCACACACATTATCACATGTTTATGTGAGCATTCCAGAAGAGGAATGCTCACATTGACATGCAATGATGCTTGGTACGCACGCTGCGCGCACACACGCACACACACACACACACACACACACACACACACACACACACACACACACACTCTCTCTCTCTCTCTCTCTCTCCTCTCTTCTCACTCTCTCTCCTCTCTCTCTCTCTCTCTCTCTCTCTCTCTCTCTCCTCGTCTCTCTCACTCCTCTCTCACTCTCTCTCTCTCATCTCGTCTCTCTCTCCCTCTCTCTCACTCTCTCTCTCTCCCTCTCTCTCTCTCTCTCTCGTCTCTACTCTCTCTAATCCCAAGTTTATACGCTCTGCCTGGCTGTTTGTTTTTCGGTCCATTTCTGTCATCAGCCATCATGACTTCATGCAGGGGCGGATCTAGGCATGGGCATGGGGGGGGGGGGGGCAATTCCCCCCCGAAATGCCCAGACTGCCCCAAACACCAAACACGATGGCATACAAAACAACCCGAGATATTTCAAATTAAAGTGCTTATATTTAAAATGATTTGAAACACAACTACTGCTACTAACTAAAGCTGTGTCACCACTAAACCAACAGCATTTCATCATTGAAAACAGAAAACTCCCTGAGTCAGACCTTTAGCTTTATGCTGCACCGGTCTGTTGCAATTATTGATGCTTTACTGCCTAAAAAAGCTCCGTAACCGAAAATGTAGTTGCGACTTCATCGCCTGTGCGTGATACGACACGGTGAAGCCGCCCATACCAGGTATCTCATGTCCACCCAGTTGGGGAAATGTTACATCCGCCCTGACTTCATGCATGCGTACTTCTCTCTCCCTCGGCTAGAACCGTCGTCAAACCTCTGCCTCGCTGCCTCCACTGACCTCCGTGTGAACCATGCAGGCTTTGTCTCGCTCTTTGTTCCCAGTCCTTTAACCCAGTCCTGCCCTGATTCGTGTTTCTGACACCAGATTAACAGTAGTTCCTACACCCTGCAGCAACTTCTACTTTAAGATTCTGCATGTACGTTCTAGGCTAAATCTAGATTCCTCGGGATCCTGTCAGAACTGACGCAAATCGAGTTACAAACTGTTTCTGACTGCCTGCCTGTGCTCCTGGTCTCGCTAATCCCAAGGACCGATATCCATGCTATGAACCATGAACAGTGTTCTTTTCCCCCCATTGAGAAAGTTCTTCCCTGTTCAGATGCAGCACATTTTTCCACTTTGGCAGAACTCAGTCCGCCACCCGCAACATGGCTTGTTCTCGCTATTTTTCAGTAAAACACCGTCCTTTTAATAGAACGGTAGAAACCCTGCCTGGCTTTCAGAAGTTCTAATCTGAATCCCTCCAGGGCTGAAATAGCTGATCTACAAGCTCCTAATGCGTCGTGATGGCTTGTAGATCTGCCAATTTCAAAAAGATTTATCAAGTTCAATTTATTAAGTTTGAAAAGTTCAAACGGTTGATTTTGATGCCAATACTTGTACTGTATTTCTAAGGAAGTATACTTTGAATGCCAGACTTTTACTTTGTAACAGAGTAGTTCTATGTTGCAGTATTGATATTGTTACTTTAATAATGTGTGTGAGTACTTCTCCTACCACTGTTGGTTGTGTTTTGCATAATGTCTTGGTGTACCAGTATGTGTACTACACAGTACTAGGCACTCAGAGGTAGGCCTACAACAGTACATGGTGTTCTTAGAGTATACGTTATGACTGTTGTTACTGTATGTGTTCTACACAGTACTAGACACTCAGAGGAGGTAGGCCTACAGTACATGGTGTTCTTAGAGTATACGTTATGACTGTTGTTACTGTATGTGTTCTACACAGTACTAGGCACTCAGAGGAGGTAGGCCTACAGTACATGGTGTTCTTAGAGTATACGTTCTGACTGTTGCTACAACAATGCCGTTGGTCCATCCAGTCCTACAGGAATGTCAGATATGTGACAGGTGGTGTCGAGGCAGAACGACACGCAGCTGCTGTGTGTATGTACAAACAGTATGACCACCACTGGTATGACACTAGAGGTACTAGAACAGTTTAGTTTTTACTGAAGCAATAATACACCATGGACTGCGATGGACTATAACAGTTACCCTTAGAGGGATAGTTCAGATTTTTGAAATTTAAGGTAGGGTAAGTGATTTGAAATTCATCCTGTAGTTCCAGCCTGGTGCACTAGGGGCCAAACAGTAGCTACACTATGTGAGCCCTTTGCCCTTCTTCTTGTGACACCCATTGTACGACGCAGGCATGAGGTATGAAGCGGTGCTTCAGCGGTTAACCAAACATGCAAAGAGGAGGGTTGGTCATGTTTCATTGTGAGCGTCTTAATCTCAGCTCTCCATCTCCAGAGAGGAGAGAACAATGGGCGAGGAGGTGCCAGTCTGGGGGTGGCTAAAGGTCAGGGTCGATCCCCCGGACCACTGCTAAGCAGCCTAATCGCTTTCACAGGGTCAGGATGACCTCACAGGGTCAGGATGACCTCAGCCCATCCACAACACGCCCCCTTACAAAGGCATGTGATTTGGTTATCCTAAAAAAAAAACTACTTGTGTATTCATTTTCTCTTTCTTTTTATTCTTTCTACAGCAGTGGTTTTCAATCAGTAGTCCTTGATGGGAGGATTCCAGGTGGTCCCCAGCTAAATGATTGTCGGACAGTCGGTAACCAAATTGACCCTTATGGATCTGTATCTCTTGAGATCGTAAAATGAAACCAAATGGACCCTTACGGGTCCATTTGGTTTCATTTTGCGCTCTCAAGAGTAAGTTAACTCTTGAGTTAACATTCATACATCAGAAAATGTAGAAGAATTGTTATTTTGAAAATTTGGCTAGTTGTCTTCCTTAGTTCCCTAAAATCCTTAGTTTTGCGTCCGAGAGGCTAAACTCATCATCATGAGTTAAGTCAGTTAATTGTGGTCCGTGGCTAAAGTGCAGAACAAATAATGGTCCCTGGTATGTAAATGTTGTTAGTACCAAAACCTCAGATACATAAAACGTGTTTCAAATAAAAAAAAACAGCTTTGTCTCTGCACTTTGTTGCGTGATGCTGTAATAGCATGATCAAATAGCGGCATCTATTTCGCGAGAAAAATGCAGAAAAACTAAAAGGGGTATTCCACTTTCAAAAAAACTTTCGGTCATTTTATGATCAGTTTATAAGTTACTCCTTTCAGTATTTAGATATTTGATGTTCATTTTAGCGCCTCCAGCACTAAATACTGAAAGGAGTAACTTATAAACTGCCTGGTGTGTTCAAATGAGACTGAGTAGACCATAAAATGACCAAAAGTTTTTTTGAAAGTGGAATACCCCTTTAAAATCTGAAGATAAGGTTTTTTCTGGCCAGCGTTATGCAAAACGAGTTCCTTGTCCCTGGCGTGATCTATAGATGCGCAATCTGATTGATTGCTTGTTATTGTTGCAGGTCCCTCCATTGTTGACTAGAAATGATTACAATGCAATCTTCTGGTCCAATCATCAACGCACGCACTATCCTTTCCTTTCGGGTTCAGCCAAGATCTATCTTTTTTTTTTTTCTCTTTCTCCTTCTCCTCATTTGCTATGAAAAGGGCAGGCACAGCTCAGCCTAATATACTGGCGTTCTGAAGGGGTAATTTTCCTTAAAAAGCCTAAGAGAGCCACCTCAGCACATTGCATCAGCAGCAGTGATGCTGCTATAAAAGAAGAGAACTTTTTGGTGTGTGTGCGTGTGCGTGTGTGTGTGTGTGTCAGGGGCGGGTGTAACATATCCCATTTGGGGGGGCAAGAGTACATGTTGGAGGGGCAAGAGAACATGTTGGAGGGGCAAGAGAAAATGGTATGGGGCGGCTTCATCATGAAGCCGCACCCATACCATTTTCGGTTACAGGACTTTTATTAGTCAAGTAAAGCATCAATAATAACATCAGTTGTTGTTGAAGTTGCAACAGACACGCAGCATGCATAAAGCTAAAGGTCTGACTCAGAGAGTTTTCTGTTTTCAATGATGAAATGCTGTTGGTTTAGTGGTGCCACAGCTGTAGTTAGTCAGTAGCAGTAGTAGTGGTTCACATCATTTTAAGTATAAGCACTTTAAGTTGAAATATCTTGGGTTGTTTTGCATGCCATCATGTTTGGTGGGGCAGACTGGGTATTTAGGGGGGCATTGCCCCCCCCCCCCCCCCCCCCCCCCCCCCATGCCCATGCCTAGATCCGCCCCTGGTGTGTGTGTGTGTGTGTGCGCGCGTAGCATAGTCTTCCTTCCAGTGATAGGAATGAGGCCTGTCTCTCCTAATGGCTCCTGCTGGAGCTTTCCACCCACCAAGCTGGAGGGAATATCGAAGATAACGATCGGAGGATTGTACCTGTATTTCTTCTGTCGAAAATCATTAAAAGGATCCCCATAAGCCCCATACGCTTTAATACATTATTATAATTGCCCTCTATAACAATACATTCGTATGATTGCCTTAAATAATTAATTTATTTCATGAATGGTTCGCCTTTTACTTGAGGGGATAGGGGTGGGGGTGGGGGTGGGGGGCACAGCCGTCACGCTTAAAAAAAAAAGGGCTGAACAGATAACAGACATGAAACACTTCACGATTTTGCCTAAAAATAAGACTACAAAAAAAGTAATTTAGTAGCTGTAAAACTACAAACTACAAAAAAGTAAAAACTAGTAAAACTACTACAGACTACAAAAAAAGTCAAAAGTCAAGTGGAAACCATGATTTTCAACTTTTCATTTTTTTTACATTGTCCAGAGTCTGAAACCTCGATTTCGATTCATTTTCGATTAATTGTTAGGCTCTATGAAACACCAAGACATCTATCGTATTGGTTATCGCGTTGTTCCCAAAAATTCTACATCAGTCTGGCTCTACCTGTCTGCATAATAAATTGGGGATCCTTGTGCAGGGAATGTTTGAGAACGACTGGTTTAGAACCAACAAAATTACACAAGTGACTTCACAGGGGAGAAAAAAAAAACAAGCCCCAAGTTGCTTATAATAATCTGACGTGGCAACAGTGATTATCCCCTCCCTCATGGATGGCACACATCCTCCACCTCAGCATCCATCTGCGGACGGATGAACCCAGCATGGAGTCCATAATCTGAAGCACCAAAACACAACAAATCAGTTGTGAAGAAATGAATAATACATAAACACAGAGAAAATAGCAAATAATAAAACATGTTGGAATGCTAGAAAAGAAACTGGCACATACTGTAGTATATGAATATGATTTGGGACTGTTGCATAGTACAGTGGTTTTCAACCTTTTTGACACCAGGGCCCACTGTTTATTCAGCATTTGAGCCACGGACCACCATTTGAGGACATTTTAGCCCCACAGACCCCAAAAATAAAGATTTATTTTGCTTTTGTCCACAATTTGAGGCTGGATTTTGGAGAAAACAAAACAGTCAAACATACAGGTCAAAATGACCATAAATTCTCTACATTCTTTAGTTGTGTAGACTTGGGCTAAGTAATCCAGATGACTAATATTTTAGTCATCTGAGAGTTAAAATATTAGTGTAAAAATTAATTAATAACATTCATAATTCATAATTAATTCATAATTCATTTTTACGCTCTGAAAGAGTTACAGTAGTTAACCAACTTTCTATCATTTAGCTGTAGACTAGAAACCTATGCTCTGTTTATTAGGGGACAGGACAGTGATTCCTGGTATTGATAAAAAAAAATGCTTTTTACTATTGTAAGGGTTGGATTTGTAACAGCTGCCAGGATCCTTCTTCATAACTGGAAGGTTTCTCACAATCACATGAATATATGCTGAGCAGAATGGTGAAAGCAAAATGAAAGACATGGTATGGGATGGATTCTGGGGCTATATGGGCCTTATATGAACATTGACTTGGCGATAGCCTGAATGGATTTTTCACTAGACTTGGTATTGCTGCTGTTTGACTTGGTATGCTGACTATTTTTAGAAAGAAATAAACACTTGAATTACAAAAAACAGAGAAAATACCTTTATATGAGAGAAGAGGAGTGAAAGAAAAGAATGAGGACATGAGTCAGAAGAGAGAGCTGAAGGAGCGTACGTAGCGTTCGTACAGTAGGGACGAGATGACGGGGAAAGGCAAAAAGCAATGAGGTGAGAGGAGAAAAGGAGAGGAGATCAGAGGACAGAGAGAGAGAAGATCAGAGGAGAAATGGCAGTTATAGCGACCACCTGGCCAGAAGAAACCCTCCATCCCTCCGCCTGTTGCTCTAATGGCATGATGGCAGATAAGAGGAGCCGTGAGAGCTGCTGTCTGGAGGGAGAAGGAGCTTCTATTTATCCTTCTGACGGAAGTGGAGAGTGTGTAAAGTTGTAATGTCTGTCTTCAGGGTCTCTGGGGGCCAGGCACACACGCAGCACGCACGCACGCACGCACGCACGCACGCACGCACGCACGCACGCACGCACGCACGCAAGCACGCACGCACGCACGCACGCACACACACACACACACACACACACACTGCTGTGATCCAGCCTATTAAAACCACATTCACGGTGGCAGTGTGCTGTTTTTGCTATCTTAGCCCATCTGATTCGCATGACACGTGT
Organism: Benthosema pterotum; assembly: GCA_039105355.1. Lineage (NCBI taxonomy): Eukaryota > Metazoa > Chordata > Actinopteri > Myctophiformes > Myctophidae > Benthosema > Benthosema pterotum. The sequence goes on along the minus strand of CM076971.1, from coordinate 12,941,921 downwards.
CACGATCCACTGCAGCCAGCGCTGATGTGCAAATGATGAAATGAAAACGTTGTTCTCCCTGTGTCCCCCTAGGGTAGATGCCCTCACAAAAACATTCAGTAATCCTGGGCTCTAGACTGCCTCCCCCTGGCCAGCCGGGGTGCCTGATGGAGGGGACAGGAACTGTTTGGAAATAACGTGTTCCTTCCACGCTCTACGTCCAAACAGGGAAACTCTCCCCTGTCAGTTGAAAAGAAGGCAGCTTGGACTCCTCATGCATTGAAGAAAGCATTTGGGCCAGTCCGCTGTCTCCCCAGGTTGGCGGAGGGTGTGTAGAGCCCAGGATTACATTAGGAATTGGCACTAGGGAGAAAAAAATGGGTTACAAAATTGTGGGCTAAAAATTTAAAAGAAACAGTCATCTGAAACAATATGTACGTAAACAACACCACAATCTTGTAGATCGTCTATTTTCATAATGCCGAAAAATACAGAGGGCCGACATGGTTATTAATCTACTGTGGGTTTTGCGATAATCTAAATCTACAAAAGTAATTATAGCAAGTGCATTATAGCAAGTGCAGTTTTCAAATAGTGGTAGTGGCGTCAACGTACAATATTTGCCTCTGAGGTTATAGAAGGAAAATGCTCCGGTGAATGCAGATTAACCTACAGTATTAGTACTGGAGTAAATGTGCTTATAAAAGTTTCTTCCCATCGCAGCTCTCGATTCCAGATCTATTACCACAAATCGACCTCAGAAGCACCGCAAAGTGCGCAACCCCCCCCCCCACACACACACACACACACAAAGGCTCTTATTGTAAGTAGTCTCATATACCCTGATACTGGATAGTCTCCCCTGATAGGAGACTTCTGAAGTTGAGGTTAAACGCACACAATTGCCACGGAAAATCTGGAAGGAAAAGAAAGAAAAAAAAAAAAAACTCAAGAGCTCTAGCCGGTGCTACGTTTTAGACTACGATGAAGAGAATTAGGTGTCCATTTATATGCAAATGAGGCTCCAATCTGCACCAACCCACATGAGTATAGACGGAGGGGGGTGGGGTGAGCGGTGTTGAATGCAGTGAGGTGTGGTTAACCCCCTTGTGACATCCTCCAGCGAAAACTTGGCACAAATGTTGGTGAATGAGGGATTACTGGAGCGTTCATTCAAGGCCCTGCTTTGACTGATGGAATGTGGAAGGCTATAGTTGTGTGCTCTTCTGTAACCCTACTTTAAAACCAAGGAGAGATCTTGACCAGTTTCACCCCCTGACTATAATCCCCTACTAGTGACTACGGCAGAGCGGATGTGTCTATGCTGGAAACAACGAAAGCCTACAGGGTCAAGCATCTTATGGGCACGGCATCCATGTTAATTTACGCAATATTACACAAGAGAGGGTGTGTACTTAACCCTAACCCGGTGGTTATCGCTACAGCCACAGCCATGCGGTCAGGAACGAGGCAAGAGACCCAGTTCCACCACAAGCGTCGCTGAAGTGACGATCCACCCACCCCAAAGTTCTCTTGAGGGGTCCCCAGATAGATTAGCTTAATGTGCAACGTTGCTTCATCTCACACGATAAACACTAGTAAACAAACCCAACATGCCAATTTACAGGGTGTTTTCAGTGTGTGTCAGTCAGGAAGGGGGGGGGGGAGTCCCAAGTTCAATTAGGAAGCCACAGATAAAATGGATGTAACGCAGAAAACTGAGGCCTATAGAATGATGTTACCGATAACATAGGTGTGCATTGCTGTTTGATGATGTTGTGTAGAGGGTTCCCAATGGGCAAAAGAGTCGCTTAAAACGTGCTTTGAACTTAAGAATCTGTGGAATTGTAGAGGCAAGTGGAGTGCTGGTAAGCTCTGACCTTGCAACTAGACACAACTGTTGAGCCTGTTAGTCAGGGCAAGTTATGAAAATCATTTACCAAGAAATTTCTAGGTGTAAAAATGTTAACATGCAACTCCAGTTCGAAACCTAAAAAAAAAAACATGCTTTATGTCGCATGTGTGATATGTCATGATGCTGAGTCCATTCCAATTTTTCTCAGAAAACATGTCTTTGGGTTAAAAATAGACATAGAGATCATCATAAATGTGCTTAGTCAGCACATTCGGTGCTATGGCTTTTTGGAAAAAGCAATGCTTGGCATGGATTCAGCATCATGAAAACCACCTAGTTATTCATATCACATAAAGCTACATAAAATATGGTGACATTTTGCATGTTTTGCCTTCTAAAGGTTGACTAGTACCCCGACTTTGACCTGTTTTTTTTTTAGGTTTCCCACTGGAGTTGAATAATTTCCAGGCCTGCTGCATTATAGTACCTGTTGTTGCATAACTGGGCTCCGTTTGCATTGTGATTTACTGCATTGACGTTAATTTAGCCCACAGCTCAAATTGATTAACTGCACTCTGGATTTAGCAAGAAGTCGGTATGCAAGAGCTAAGCACTTTTCTAATTCATGGAATTTGAAAGCCTATAAAAATAAATATATATTTTTACAGTGTTTGTGTAAACATTAGAGTGAAGCAGTCAGCATACGACTGTGTGCAAAGATTTTCGGTATAAAAAGATTGAAGCAACTCCCTGGCAAAAACAAAACAACGGACATTATTAGGCTTAAAACGATCTGTGGCTCATAAGCCTTGTATACCCTAATACGTTATAGTTTCCCTTCATAATTTAAACGTTTAAAAACAGAAGGGACTCCTGCACACACTCTTCAAAAGCAGTCAAGTAGTTTTTTTAGGGGAACAGCAAAGTTTTGTCCAATATGGCCTTCATCCGGCTATCTTTTATCATAACATAGCCCGATGAAAGACATATTGGCCAAAACGTTGCCTGGGACATTTAAAACTTGCACCGAACCCATTAGGAAAGAAATCGGCACATTCCATGGCCTTTCCAGGGCCCTTTTTCACTATAATCCGTCCTTCCACTTCCATCTGAAAATAAAGTATGTACCGTATTTTCCGGACTATAAGGCGCACTTAAAAGCCTTTAATTTTCTCAAAAATCCACAGTGAGCCTTATAATCCAGTGCGCCTTATATATGGATTGTTTGAGTGCAGTAGCTTCTATTCTATGTTAACTGTAGTAGCTTCTATTATCTGCGCCTTATAATCCAGTGCGCCTTATATATGAAATCAGTTTTAAAAGGTGCGCCTTATAATCCGGTGCGCCTTATAATCCGGTACGCCTTATAGTGCGGAAAATACGGTAATGGTAGTATAGGGAGCACCCTCATACACAGTTGTGTTGTTAGGTAGGCCTCTTTTACCTTTAAGGTCTGACTCAGAGAGTTTTCTGTTTTCAATGATGAAATACTGTTGGTTTAGTGGTGGCACAATTGTAGTTAGTTATTCATCATTATTAAATATAAGCACTTCAATTTGACATATGTTTGAAATTTGGGTTGTTTGCATGCCATTATGTTTGGTGCGCCAGTCAGTGCATTTAGGGGGGCATTGCACCCCTAAATGCCCATGCCAAGATCCGGCCCTGTATGGTCCCATTCCTATAGTCTTGGAATCTCCAAAATTGGACATTTTGTCTCCAGAACGTGTCATAACAGCCGGCCTTTGCTATTGATCAGCTGACAGGAGAGAAAACAAGGAGAGACAACTGGCAGCAGCTGAGAGGATGCGACAGCTTTAGCTTCAGGTCACAGTAATTGTGAATGAAAGTCAATATCCTGGGCTCACCTTGCCTTCCTGCTGTGTAAACAACAAGCCGATCTTTTTTTCCCTCAATTAGGCTGACCATACGTCCGTATTTCCCAGGACATGTCCGTATTTCACGTCCTGTCCTGGGTGTCCCGGTTTATTTTTAGAAAATGAGGAAATGTCCCGGTTTTTGTAAAATTACTTTCATTCAGTTCCTTTCCGACACGTCGTTGCTTAGTTCGGACCAGTAAATCGACAGGCACAATGATGTCAGCCCTGAGCAGAGTCAGTGCAGGCAGCCTTCGTCAATGAGTTAGTAGGCACTAGACAGCGTGGTTGTCAGTCTCCACCACCATGCCCAAGCGCAAGTGCACGTTTACAGACGAGTTACAGAAAAAATTCCCTGTATTCAGACCGGGGCAATTGTTAACCTTTTTCAATAGCCTACAACAGACATTGTTGCATTCATGTCTGAAATTGAGGCTGAGAGTTTTAGTGTTGCTGTTCAGAGTTGTTAACTTATGTCTGAGAGAAGTTGATTGAGACATTATTTCTTTCTTTGAAACATTCATAAATTGTAAAGCACTTTTTGACTTTTTGAATAAATGCATTTAAATTGCGCATTAAAATTACTTGGGGAAAAAAGAACCCCCCCCCCCCGCTAAGGTGTCCTGGTTTTCTCCTTTGAGAATATGGTCACCCTACCTCAATAACGTAGCGCAGGCTAGCTCTTATTTCACACTGAGCCACACTGACGAGCAACAGGAGGAATTCACTCATGTAAATGCTCACACGCGTCACGTTGCATACACAACCCAGGGCTTGACACTAACACTTGCCCGCTTGCCCGGGGCAAGTAAAAAAAAATGGTGGGGCAAGTGAAGACTGCTACCTGGTTGCCCGATCGGGCAAGTGTGCAACTTAGTGCACTATAACACAACACAAGATAAATTTGTCTTGAAGGCAGTCATTTTGCACTCTGCCTCTGTGTCTTTCCCTGCTTTCTAGCTGTCCACAATTCCAGGCTGGATTTGGGAAACAAAACAGGCAAATTAACACATCAAAATGACCATTAATCTTCTACAGTGTAGACCTGGTTAAATTCTTTTTATTTTGTTCTCTATTTGATGATGAATTTTAACTCTTGAGAGCGTAAAAATGAAACCAAATGGACCCGCAAGGGTCCATTTGGTTTCATTTTTACGTTCTCAAGAGTTACATCTGGTTAACCAACTTAACTGGGGACCACCTGGAACCTGGGGGGCAAGTGACCATGACCTGAGGGCAAGTAGAACCTGACTTGCACTTGCCCAATGGGCAAGTGCCTCGGAGACCTTAGTGCCAACCCCTGCTTTTAAACCTATAGTATAATAAGCTCCATGCATGTCTGTTGCAATTTAAAACAATTGATTGGAAAGTCCTGATTTTTGTGGCAAAACACGATTGCAGTAATTTTGTCGATCATATCGTGGCAATCAAAAATGCTTAAAACTTGAAATTCCACTTTTGTTGACATCCTTGTATCCCCATAATCCCTATTCTGAGAGCAACATTTGACCAAAAATAGCCGATCTAGAAACTCGCAAGCCCTATGCAGCCCAATGTGAAACCATCACACCAACTATAAAAGACTAAATACAATGTGAAGTTATCTATGTTTATAGTTTTACTGCTCTGTGTGAATGGCACTTAATACTGCTTGTCCTTTCCTCTCTTATTCTCATTATCATTCAGTCTAACCTCAAATAAACCAATTATTTGTTTACAAACATCGTGACGGTATGCAACGGTTGACTAATCAAATAATCCTCGTGTTCAGTGCAAAGAAGGTTAAGGAAAAACAAAGTTGTCCATATGATCATATGCGAGAGGTTTCCTGGTTATTGTATTGCAGTCACCACTTAAAAGACTTTATGATGCAGTGAGCTGTGGGTTCATCTGAGCTTATTATTAAAAAATAAGAAGCCTAAAATGACTTTTGGAGTGATAAGCAGACAACGGCTGTAAACCAATCACTCCAAACGTTGTTGGAAACCTGGAGGAGCTATAGTGAAGTAATTGCACCACTTAAAAAAGTCTAATTCTAATCTCAGGCCCTGATATATTGGCCAGAGCCTATGCATAGGGTCTGACTCTAATCAAGAGACTTGTGTCTGAGCTCATTAAAGTTGATTGGTTTTAGTTTGTGTTGACTTTGTCCCAGGGGCGGATGTAACATGTCACATTTTGGGGGGGTGGGGGGGGGGGCAAGAGAACATGTTGAAGGGGCAAGAGAAAATAGTATGGGGGCGGCTTCATCATCGATAAAGTCGCACCCATACCATTTTCGGTTACAGGACTTTTATTAGGCAAGTAAAGCATAAAAAAATAACATCAGTTGTTGTTGAAGTTGCAACAGGCACACAGCATGCATAAAGCAAAAGGTCTGGCTCAGAGAGCTTTCTGTTTTCATTGATAAAATGCTGTTGGTTTAGTGGTGCCAAAATTGTAGTTATTGGAGTAGTAGTGTTTCAAATCATTTTAAATATAAGCACTTTAATTTGAAATATCTTGGGTTGTTTTGCATGGCATCATGTTTGGGGGGGGCAGACTGGGTATTTAGGGGGCATTGCCCCCCCATGCCCATGCCTAGATCCACCCCTGCTTTGTCCTTACCTCCACTTTTCTCTGCATTACGTCGTGGTTTTCTTTCTGCTCTTGTCAGATGATGCTGTCTTCTAAATGACTTCATCATCACCAGTCTGAGTGGCTGTTAGGTTTTGGGTACATACACACAGACACACACCTGCCCGCATTCGTGCTGCCAGGATTCACCGCATTTTCGGAGGAGATTGCTTTTCCTCATCTGCCTCCTCTGCATGCCCACAGACGCTCTATCCAACGATGATTAATCATCTGCTATTTCTGAGACGCGTAAAAATGCCTATGTAGTGTCCCAGTTTTGAAATGTGTAGTAATGGTTGCAACAAGTAGACACACATGCACAAACACGCACACACATCATGTAGCCTATCTTTACACATTGGTTATGTTTACACTTGACACTCTTTACACTTTTATCTGCACAGCTTTTCACTTACTAAAGCTACACTATTAAGCATGATATAGTAACTGTATCGAAATATCTTTTTTGATTTTATAAAATCGAAGTATATCGTTATGTAAACAGCAAATACCATATCGTATTGTTGAACATTGTACCGTATCATTTTATAATGGAAAGAATAATGGTATCGAATCGGTATCAATCAATTCTAAGCATTATATTTAGTAAACATTTTATGTTTACTCACCAAAGGCCATAGTTTGAAGCCTGAATTTTCTGACACATCAGTGTCATTATTGTGAGTCACGCACACGCACGCGCACACACACACACACACACACACACACACACACACACACACACACACACACACACACACACACACACACACACACACACACACACACACACACACACACACACACACACACACAATGCATTGTAATGGCAAGGAATTATGTGTCGACTGAATCTGAAGATGACCATGGATGGAAATCGTGATGTGGGACGCTTTTGCATAAGTGTGGAAACCCAGCTGTTTTGTTTATGTATGAGGCACTCGCCGTGTGAGAAGGGTGTAGTGTGTGTGTGTGTGTGTGTGTGTGTGTGTGTGTGTGTGTGTGTGTGTGTGTGTGTGCGTGTGCGTGCGTGCGTGTGTGTGAGAGAGAGAGAAAGTGTGTATTGTCCTGTGGTTCCGTCTGTTCCGTTGACTATTGTGGTTTTGTGCGTCACGGGTGCGTGGGCCAACGTGCATCTACGCTGTGACGTGCTTGTTTGTGGTTGGTGTGTGTGTGTGCGTGTGCGTGTGTGTGTGTGTGTGAGCGTGGCCACTTGGAGCATCATTTATTTTTATGCTACACTTGGCTTTTATGGTCACAGCATGGCTGCTGCTGAGTAACTATACTAGGACTCACCCCCCCACCCCACCCCCAGTCCCCCTCACCTCTTCCAAGGTAAACATTGTCCATATAAGCACAGCCTGCACTGCGTAATGTTATATAGCTGTGTGTGGGTCTGGCTCCAGGAGGACTTCTTTCCTCTCTCTGACTGTCAATGGCGATTTTAGGGGGTGCCAGGGGGGCACTTGCCCCCCCCTGGTGGCCAAAAAAATCTATAGATGGCAGGGCTTGACACTAACACTTGCCCGCTTGCCCGGGGCAAGTAAAAAAATGGTGGGGCAAGTGAAGACTGCTACCTGGTTGCCCGATCGGGCAAGTGTGCAACTTAGTGCACTATAACACAACACAAGATAAATGTGTCTTGAAGGCAGTCATTGCACTCTGCCTCTGTGTCTTTCCCTGCTTTCTAGCTGTCCACAATTCCAGGCTGGATTTGGGAAACAAAACAGGCAAATTAACACACACATCAAAATGACCATTAATCTTCTACATTCTCTAGAACTGAGCTAATTAAGATGATGAATTTTAACTCTTGAGAGTGTAAAAATGAAACCAAATGGACCCGCAACGGTCCATTTGGTTTCATTTTTACGTTCTCAAGAGTTACAGCTGCAACATTTACAATATATTTTTGGGGGGCAAGTGACCTCCGAGACCTTAGTGTCAACCCCTGGATGGGGTGATTGGCTTGTTCCAAAACCTGTAAATAAATCAGTCTATATAGCTTTATTCTAAAGCAGTGGTTTTCAACCATTCATGTAGCAGGGCCCACTATTTATTCTGCATTTCAGCCACGGAGGACCACCGTTTGATGTTGAGTTTAATCTCTTGCGCCCCAAAACCAAGGATTTTCACGTTTTTTGTCCACATTTATGAAAGAGAGTGGCAAAACAGTGGTCAAAATAACGTTTTTTCTACATTTTCTAATTGTGTAGATTCTTGAAAATTAAGTAACTTAGATATTTATAAACATATATAATTTAACTCTTGAGAGAGTAAAATGATATTTTCATTTCATGCTCTCAAGAGTTACAGAAGTAAAATAAAAACAAAATAGACTGTTGTTTTGGAAACAACAGTCCCAGTTATAACAGTTAATTAAAATAATTCTTTACAATTCTTAATGCATTTTTTTTTTTGCATTTTCTTCTTTTTTGATTAATATTACTGTACATGAGTGCATGTAGATGCAGAGCTTACTGTCTAAATGCATCCATCACACAGGGCTTGACACTAACACTTGCCCGCTTGCCCGGGGCAAGTAAAAAAAAAATGGTGGGGCAAGTGAAGACTGCTACCTGGTTGCCCGATCGGGCAAGTGTGCAACTTAGTGCACTATAACACAACACAAGTTAAATTTGTCTTGAAGGCAGTCATTGCACTCTGCCTCTGTGTCTTTCCCTGCTTTCTAGATATCCACAATTCCAGGCTGGATTTGGGAAACAAAACAGGCAAATTAACATACAGATCAAAATGACCATTAATCTTCTACATTCTCTAGTTGTGTAGACCTGAGCTAATTAAGATGATGAATTTTAACTCTTGAGAGTGTAAAAATGAAACCAAATGAACCCGCAAGGGTCCATTTGGTTTCGTTCTCAAGAGTTACATCTGGTTAAACTTAAATGCAAAATTTACAGTATATTTTTTGGCGGCAAGTGACCATGACCTGAGGGCAAGTAGAACCTGACTTGCACTTGCCCAATGGGCAAGTGCCTCAGAGACCCCTGCATCGACCTATAAATTGCGTATTTGTATTCATGATGCAGTGGATCTCACTGTGATTCGTTCGTCCGAAGTTATAAAGCAGAGCTCTGTCGATGTTCGTTTTATTCATTCAAGGTTCATATAAACCCAAAACATAACGCTGTGTCTCTTCCATTTCTACATTCACAACTCACTCTTTGAAAGTTTGTTTTTGGGGTTAGGTTTACATTTGGTTATTCATGACTCTTCTTCTCTGCTTGATGCTGAACGGATTTGAACTTCGAGTTCTTCATTAATCCTCTTATTATTTCCAAGTTTGGAGATAGTACTGAAGTGCTTCTGTGGATTTTTTTTTAGTGATCCCTGGTTCATAGCGATGATATACTGGTGGTTGAGAGATGCTGTCTCGTGCTTGTTGTGATTTTGAAATTCATATATTGTATTTGTCACAACTGTAAATTACTATTTTAGTATCTTACATTGATATAAATTGTTCATTGTCCACGTGTGGCATCCTACTCCTATCCATAAATCAAATACAATGTATAAAATAAAGTGAAGGTAGTTGCAGAATGCAAATTCTAATGGTTGTGCTTCTTTTTTCTCTTTTTCTCTCTCTCTCTCATCTTCCATGGTGCTGTTCTCAACGCTGATGCAACCTCCTCCTGCAATCCCTTCAAACAGGTAAGATTAAGATTATTCAAATGTCACATCATTCGCGGCGATGCAGCTTGTGAAATTCACATTTTACACACACGTGACAACGTATGAGAGGGGGCCGGCGATGCACCACTAACTATGTTGGATTTCTCATTCGTCATGAGTCATTTTTATGTGTTAGGAGCCATGGAAGCACCGATCTATCTACAATAGTTAGCCTGTTTTGGTTATTACTGATTTTAAGATTAAAGACTACTTTTGAACTGGTCAAACTGGTATTAAATGCGTCAGGTCAAGGTTAAACTCTCAATATGTGATTTCCTCAGCTTAGTTGACTGTACGTAAAACAAATTAAAATGATAATGCCTCATAATTTTAGATGGACAAAAGTACTATTTTTGGTTCGTGGTCTCTCGGTCAGGCTGGCCACTTTTTAAAATCTTAAATTGACTGGTTTAGTTGATGATATGATTGATGATGATGTGATGGTGATGTAATTTTTTGCCTTATTCCGTCATTGCTTCTACAGCAGAGCACTTTGTTTGGTTACAGAAGAAAACAGATGTGCAAAAAAATGTAGTACTGCATAGGTTGAAAAAGGAGGAAGAGGAGGTATGAGACAGGAGGTATGAAACAGGTGTTCCAGCAAACTGTGTCTGACGTAGGCTTTTAGAACAACAGTTGGAACGGTACACAGACTTCCTGTATGCGTTTGTCCGCTGCCAGTGTACATGGTGTCCACTCTGACAGTGCAGATGACTGGAATGCAGAGGATGGAAGGTGGGGTGGGGGTGGAAGGTAGCACATTGATACGAGAGCACACAAATCAACCTAACTCTACGAGCTTTACTTCCTGTTTCACTCTGAGTTGAAAAACACTGGAAGTTTCTGGATGTTTCTGGAAGTTTCTGGAGTACTGGAGTGTAGTCAACTGAAATGTATTTTTGCGGGCCTTGATGCTTGATGCGTCATTGTGGTGATTTGAACGTGGCATGCTGAATGTCCTAATGTACTGTATATACAATATAGCTTTAACAAGTCTTTTCCCTTATCTTTGATTTGAGGCATGCGGGACAGTAGTGCTATTTCGGGACATTCCCTCGAGATATGTGACAGCCCTGGTCAGCTACCGGCACACAATAGTGGTGGTCCCCAGGTAGCTCTTAGTCAGAATGGTGGTCCCTGGGGAAAAAAAGATTGAAAACCCCTGGCCTAGAGAGACGACAGTAGTGACAGAGAAGGTACAAGGGTTGGTGGAGAGAGAGAGAGAGAGAGAGAGAGGGGTTCAGGTGTTTGACCTGACAATACCCTTTTGGACAGGAATGACAGATGGATTCATACCGTGTACGCACACACACACACACACATAGCATGCACACACACTCGCACATGCACTCGCACACGTGCGCATCACACGCTGAGCTGAAAGCCAGCTGTGAGGTTTCTGTCTAGCGTTGGTAAAAAAAAAAGACGATGACATATTCTTTTCCCAGCTAAAAGGAGAGCTCCTCATCCCTTGAGCCCCCGCACTCAGCACTGTCTGTGACTCTCTGCTGTACCGTACGCTATACCGTACCGCATGCGTGCTACTGTACTTCTCTGCATCTCTGTCAACATTTCCTTCAGGTCCTTTTCTTCCCCTGCCATCACACTCCTCTGATCTGCATAAATCCACAGTCAGACAGTTGTCCTCGTTGAGAATCGGTCTTCCATCCAGACCAGGCAGTAGTAGATCTGTTGTTCACAAACTTTTTTACAAATCTAGGATTCATCCCAAATTGATATCAGCCTGGTCCCTGGGCCCCACTTTGACAGAACCACTACCACATATATCCCAAGTTAAAGAGGCTGCACCATGAATTTAGAATGAAATGTATTGTATAAATGTTTCCTTTTAGCCACCAAACGAGAGGATTACGTATATGTGTATGCGTTTGTAATTATTAGTTTTCGTAGATAGGTTAGTTAGGGTTTAGTTATGGTTATACTTTTCTTTTCATTAGGGACAAAGTTAAAAAAAATTTTTTGTTTCCTACAGTAGTATAGATAATCATATATTGAACTACCGGTAGTATTCCGACCCATTCCAACTAGTGGTATTAAACAAAAACACCATATTATTAAATCTCTGGACAAAAGGAAAACAGCTATAATAAAAATCATGGTTCTTTTTAAAAACAGTCTCCTCCATTTTCATGCCACGTACCCCTACCTTATAAGGTGGTCTGTAACAGGTCGGCCGTCATTCTCCTGGTCTCCTATGATGTTGCTTTTCCAAAATTCACCTCTATATATATATATATATATATATATATATATATATATATATATATATATATATATATATATATATATATATATAAACACAACAATTTTCCAACTCCTCTTTTCTGTCAAAAATACACTGAGGATGGTAAAAAACAACAAAAAAAAAAACACCAAACATCTTGAAAAATGTAAAATTCATGGTGGGCCCCTTTAGCCTGAATTGGCAGTGCAGTTGTAAAGCTTGGCAAAGCGAGGCTGCTAGGTCTGTGAAACAGGGAAATAATGGCAAAGTTTGTGTAGTGAAGTACAATATTAATGTGTTTCTTTCTTTAACTATTCTTAGCTTTTTTTTTGAGCGGGGGATTAGAGACACAGGCTGGCTGAGAAATGGACAAAGTGCAGTGTAACATTTGCTGCACTTTTTTTTTCCATCGGTCCAGGAAGCCTTTTCCACTTCGCTGAGAGTGCCTACATTTTTAGCATGGCTGGGCCCAGTGGGACTAGAGAGGACTATTCCTGGCACACTGTTCGTGTCACATTCAGTCAGACACACACACACACACACACACACACGCACACACGCTCACACGCACACGCACACGCACACACGCACACACGCTCACACACAGACAGGACTACCTGGTGAGGGTCAAAGCTTTCATTGCTCTTGTGAAGTTCCTCTCAGTACAGTACTATCTACCGTAGTCCTGTGGTGTGCAGTGATGTTGTTACAGAGGAACTAGTCCTGCTGCTGAAGGAGGGATAAAGGTATCACCACTAGAGCTTAAAAATTGTCTAAAATATTGAACCCGGCTCGGCCCGGCCCGTTAAGAAATTAAGCCCGGTGTGGTCCGAAGCCCGATACATGATTGACAGCATGAGCCCGCGGCCCGACACTTTTTCTAAACGAGCTAATTGCTGCAGGCAGACGTTTTTTCTCATAAATCGTTAATTTGTTATAAGAAAAGCAGTCATTCTGCCCATGTCCAACTGTCTATATTAATTACCGCAGCAGCGCAGCTATTTAAGAACTTCACTGTGCTAAACCATTAACAAATGAAGACTTATTAGTGTGCACATCAGTTCCTAAATAAACAAAATCACGCGACGATTACGAGAGAGAGAGAGAGAGAGCCAAATGATGATAAAATCACACAGAGACCGGCCCTACATTTTAACGTGAGTAGCTTATATAATAAAACGCTATGGACTGGGTGTAGCCCTATCCTACTCACCAAATCACAAGTTATTGTGCAGGAATAGGATGAAATGACGGCATTAGAGCGCTTGCACTGTACAAAATCCACAGCGTCATTGTTCTCGTCATGCAGCCTTGTAACATTCGGCTACTTCCATACCTCAAACTTTTGTCTTTTGCTTTCGTGCAGAACCAAGCCATATAATCTCCAGATGCGAGCTTCACACACACACACACACACACACACACACACACACACACACACACACACACACACACACACACACACACACACACACACACACACACACACACACACACACACACACACACACACACACACACACACACTCTCTCTCTCTCTCTCTCTCTCTCTCTCTCTCTCTCTCTCTCTCTCTCTCTCTCTCTCTCTCTCTCTCTCTCTCTCTCTCTCTCTCTCTCTCTCTCTCTCTCTCTCTCTCTCTCTCTCTCTCTCTCTCTCTCTCTCTCTCTCTCTCTCTCTCTCACGTGGTGCAGCGCAGCTCGCCGCTGCGCGCACCGCGCGGCGTCGCAAAATGTATCATTTTATGAGAAATATCTTATATAATTTGACGGGCCCGGCCCGGCCCTAAGCCCGACAAATACATAACCATTTGGACTCGGCCCGACCGAGCCCGGCCCGGCCCGTCGGGTCGGCGGGTTCTCGGGCCAAGATTTTAAGCTCTAATCACAACATATTCCCTAGTTTCTCCTGTCTGGTTAACAAGAGTGCAAAATAATCATGGCAGAACCAAGTGAACCATGGAGAAAGGGGCGAAATAATTTTGCGACCACGCTTCAAACGGTCGCCTGGGTTCCTGACCTATACGCATCGGCCGCAACCATTACAATCATTTGTGGCCGTTTAAAGCTTCGCTTTGTGTGTGTGTGTGTGTGTCCGCGGGTGTGTGTTCGTTTTGCGGGCGACCACAAGTTGTCCGGGCCACAATGATTGTAAAACCGCGGGAGGAAAAAAAAATACCCCCCATATGGAGATTTTGCTTATCTTGGAGAAAAGCTTTTCCTTTTTATAGTTTATTGTTCTAGCTTCATGGTTACATTATGGTTAGGAAGAAATTCAGTTTGAGGTTAAAGTTAGAGTTATAGGGGTGAGGGGGTTTTGTGTGTGTGTGTGTGTGTGTGTGTGTGTGTGTGTGTGTGTGTGTGTGTGTGTGTGTGTGTGTGTGTGTGTGTGTGTGTGTGTGTGTGTGTGTGTGTGTGTGTGTGTGTGTGTGTGTGTGTGTGTGTGTGTGTGTGTGTGTGTGTGTGTGTGTGTGTGTGTGTGTTGAGGCCAGTGGCGTCTCTAAACATTTTGGAGCAACCCTGGCTCCAGGGAAAATTTCCTGTAAAATGGTGCCCCCCAAGGGATAAAATTATGAACTATCTTTAAAGGTAGGGGAAGTGATTTGAAATTCATGGTGTAGTACCAGCCTGGTGCACTAGGGGCCCCCAACAGTAGCTACACTATGTGAACCTGCTGCTCGCTCCTGATTGGAGGAGAATTGGTGGTGACCTGGGGAACTTTTATTAGCTCCTCTGCTAACGTGGGGGAGGGGGAAACTCCATATGTGGTTTCCACACCTTATAATAGAGCATTTTAACAGAAAAAAAATATTTTTGGGTGATATCTGACAAAAGTGAAATCACTTCCCCTACCTTTAAACTGAATAGCATAGTATACAGTATGTGCTTTAAATGTTCAATTCTAGTTAGAGGATTAGTACAGTTGTATAATGTATTTATCCATATTAGGCTTATTAGCTTGGTATCCTTTTAAAGCATGTCTGATGCTCATGGTCGCCCCCTCCTCTCATGGCACCCTAAGCAACTGCCTAGTCTGCCTAATAGCAAAAACGCCCCTTAAGGCCATGGGTGTGTGTGTGTGTGTGTGTGTACTCAGCACATTCCTCCATCTGGCAGAGGGGGCACATCTGTGGCACACTCCATGTCCTGGAGCACTGCCTGCCGCCCCTCTACCCTCTCCCCTGTCCTTCCCTCACTCCTCTCTCTCTACACACAATCTGGAAGCAGCAGACTGGCCTCATGCTTCCTTCAATGCATGAGGAGTCCAAGCTGCCTTCTTTTCACCTGACAGGGGGGGAGTTTCCCTGGTTGGACGTAGCGTGTGGAAGGAACACGTTATTCCAGAGGTGCCCAAAAGGTAGATCCAGTAGATCACATAGACCGTGCAGGTAGATCACATGACAGTCCCCATAGATCTGTAACTCTCAAGAGTCCACACAATTAGAAAATGGCAAATAACTGTTATTTTGACCAATGTTTGTTGACTAAAAGCGTGAAAGTTCTTAGGTTTGGGTGCAAGAGACTAAACTCAACATTCAACATCAAACGTTAGTGGTCGCATATACAAGAAAACCTTCAAATTCTCCCCCTATACAGTAGTTTTCATTTTAAGTGCATTATTATTAAAAACTATAACAGTAAGTAAAACCATCACCAACTATTTCAAAGCTCAAACTTTCTAGGGAGCCTTGAAATCGATTTTCAGTAATGGAACAATCACATTTTTGATGCGTAGATCTTGTTGAGCCGGTCATTGAAAGTAGCTCTCAATTTAAAAAAGTGTGGGCGCCCCTGCGTTATTCCAACCAGTTCCTGTCCCCTCCATCAGGTGCCCCGGCTGGCCAGGGGGAGGCAGTCTAGAGCCCAGGATTACTGCATGCAAACTCCACACAGAAAGGCCCTTTAGCACACATCATGCACTGTACTGTATGTGTGTGATTGACGGCTATCTGGGAGCCTCCTGGCGTTGCTACTACTGACCTAGAATACAGCTTATCTTTAGTGGACTGAAATAACTCCAGGCCAGGGGTGTTTGTGCATGTGTGTGTGCGTGGCTGTGTGCACGTTCCTGTGCGTGGCTGTGTGCGTGTTCCTGTGCGTGGCTGTGTGCACGTTCCTGTGCGCGGCTGTGTGCGCGTTCCTGTGCACACATGGCTTGGCCTCTTTTATCATGCACACACTCTTGTGGTGTTGTAGTTACAGTCGAGGTGCATTTTAATGTGTTGTGGAGTATTGAGCTGCAGATTTAGTGAATGGGCTCCATCAGGGGCGGATTGGCCATCTGGAGTACAGGGAGTTTTCCCGGTGGCCTGCGCCACATAGTGGCCTGGACAAGATCCAGAATGCACTAGTGGCACTTCCAAAATGCACTGTAATGTGCTAGATGCTCACCTGGAACATACAGATCAAAGTTACCATTAATCTTCTACATTCTCTAGTTGTGTAGACTAACATGGGCTAATTCACATGATGAATATTTTAACTCTTGAGGCCAGCAGGGGCGAAATCCAAAAGCAACCTCGCCCGCGGGCGCCCGGTTTCAAAAGCGGGCGCCCGCTTTCACAAAAACGGGCGCCCGTTTTTGTGAAACCGGGCGCCCGTTTTCAAAAGCGGGCGCCCGTTTTCACAAACGGGCGCCCTTTTCAAAAGGTTATGGTTAGGGTTAGGTTAGGTTTAGGCATAGGTTTACTGAGGTTAAGTTTAGGGTTAGAGTTAGGTTTAGGCATAGCCTAGTTTGTGAAAACGGGCGCCCGCTTTTGAAAACGGGCGCCCGCTTTTGAAAACGGGCGCCCGTTTTTGTGAAACGGGCGCCCGTTTTTGTGAAACGGGCGCCCGTTTTTGTGAAAGCGGGCGCCCGCTTTTGAAACCGGGCGCCCGCGGGCGAGGTCGCTTTTGGATTTCGCTGGCTCTCCTTGAGGGTGTAAAAATGAAACCAAATGGACCTGCAAGGGTCCATTTGGGTGGCCTGGCAAAGCCAAAATTGTCCCGGTGGGAAAATATGTGCCAATCCGCCCCTGGGCTCCATACGTGCGGTCACCATAAGTTTGACCTCTCTGCTTCAGTGCTTGTGTATTGCTGTGCGTGTTGAGTATTTTGTCCACATGGTCACATGCTTGTAGAGTCTGTTGATCTCATGTCTGGTGTTCATTAAGATGGCAGATTAGAGGACTGATCCTCCTGACATTGTCTGGGATGTCGGAGGTCATTGCAGGGTGCATGGTGCACGGATTTGCAATCACTAGAGATGACCATTGTTCAATATATTCAAAGCTTTGTTTGATCATGAAAGAATATACATATATATATAACGCTTTGAGCTTGCAGATCTGACCACTTTTCATGCTTCTTTGTGAGACTTACAGTATAGTATGATCAGCCAAAGCCAACTTGGGTCGTGACAAATCATGATGGTACACACAGTCTTTTGGGACGATCAAATAATTTCAAATAAGATGAAAAACGAAAGAAAAAGTGTTGTAACTTGACATTTTCTACTTCTTGCTAATTAGATATTATAATTTGGCTTTGTCCACGGCAAAATCATCTTTATATAAATTATTTTCAAAAAGTCTATGAGAAAAATAAATGGGGAAAACACTTCCGGAACCGGGGCGGTGATGTCACTGTGCAGGTCTATAAGAATAAGGATATGTTCTGCTCATCTGCTTCATTTGTGCCTTTCTGTATGGAATTTGCGTGCTCTCCCTGTGTCCCCTGTGTACCCTCACAAAAACATGCGTTAGTGTGTTCCTTCCACCCGCTACGTCCAACCAGCCTCCCCAGGTTGGTGGACGGTGTGTAGAGCCCAGGATCACATTAGGAATTGGCACTGGGTGGTGAAATGGGATACAAAAATCATGATAATATTATACTGTACACACAGTGCACGGCCGCACGTACACTTGTAGGTGAAGAGCGCTCCAAGCCTAACCAGTGCTATTGTGAAGCACATGTGCAGATATCATCCCTGTCCTCTGTTCCCCGGTCCATTGTGCTGGAGGTATGCTGAACCGTGGCACCGGTAATGAGGTGAGGCTCTGAACTGTGAGTTCCGCCAATTGTTCGTCCCTCCAGCAGTAAAGTGAGCCGGCGAGGCATGAATCAATTCATTAACTGTCACTTTGTACCGCCGTGGCGGCTCTTTGTTGCAGATAGATTTGTGGCAGCGGCTCCACGCTAGTACCACGCCATATGGAGAGATTGATATTAGGGCCTGCAGTATTTTTGCTGTTGTTGGAAATTCTTTATTGGAATAGCCCCTTGAGATGAATCATCTCGTTTTCGAGGGGGTCCACGAAAACGAGATGTTCGGAGCTGAGACCTCTTATCTCCATATTCTAACCTTTTGGTGTTTTTTCCCCTTTTATATCTTTTTGGTTGTGTGTATGAATGCCCATTACTCGATCATACTACAGCAGGGGTTTTCAACCAGTGGTCCGGGGACCACCAGTGGTCCTTGAGAGGGGTTCCAGGTGGTCCCCAGCTAAGTTGGTGAACCCGATTGTAACTCTTGAGAACGTAAAAATGAAACCAAATGGACCCTTGCGGTGGGTCCATTTGGTTTCATTTTTACACTCTCAAGAGTTAAAATATTCATCATCTTAATTATCCTAACTCTACACAACTAGAAGATTAATGGTAATTTTGATCTGTATGTTATTTACCTGTTTTGTTTCCCAAATCCAGCCTGGAATTGTGGACAAAAGTAAATGAAATCTTTAGTTTGGGGGTCTGTGGGGCCCCCAAAAAAATGTCCTCAAATGGTGTTCCTTGGCTTAAATGCTGAATAAATGGTGGTCCCTGGTGTCAAAAAGGTTGAAAACCCCTGTACTACAGCAACACAAATCTAGTATCAAAAGTAGCAGACACACCCCGACCAACACGGTCAGGACCGTGTTTGTGTCCACATCAAGGCAATCCAGACAAGACCAGTCAGATCTGTCCCTGAATATCACCTGATTTCAACCAACACAAATCCTGTCCATTAAAAAGGGACGTCCCTGGATGAATGAGAGAGAGACAGATTGAGGCCAGACTAACTTAACCCTTTATAGGCTGCTGACGCGACGGACGTAATGGTCATTGCTTGCTAGTGATTTTTGTATTTTTTTTTTTTATTTAACAAGTTATTCCCATTCACATAGCACCAGAACCTCCACATTAGCTCTCAGTTATTCTCTCTATTATGGCCTATATTATAACTATAGCCGCTAGGTGTCAGTAAGTGGCCATTCACCCCAAGTGGCAAAGACAGAGTAGAAGAAGACGTTCCCAGTCGCTGCACACACAGTGTTCAAAACTCTCACGCTTGCATTCAGAGCAACCAAAGGTTTGACTGCACCTTACCTCAGTGGCCTCATAAAACCCTACAAGCCCTCCCGCGCACTTCGATCAGCCGACACTGGGAAGCTGGCAGTAGCCCCACTAAAAACGCCTGGACAACGCTCCACGCGCCCCAAGCTCTTCTCCCTCCTGGCCCCAAAACTATGGAATGAACTTCCCCCTGCAATCAGGACCTCAGACTCACTACCTATCTTCCGCCTCATTCTTAAGACACACCTCTTCAGACTCCATCTCAGCCCATAGCACTTGTATTATATACCAACCCACAGTTCTTGCTGCAATGACTAAAGGGGCTTACAGACGGCGAGGAATAAATCGCCCACTCTAATTCATTCTCAATGGGGACGGCGTTTTTTTTAGCACAAAAGTTCAAAAATCGACCCGCGTTCAAGAAAGCGTTTATCGTCGGTCGTTTTCCGCCCAGCGTCACTGATTTTTATCGCGCGCGCGTGCACGAAACGAGCACGCGCGCGCGAGTTCAATTCATGTTCAATTTCAGTGAACTTTTTGTAAAACGCTTGGCGATTTATAGCAAACATACAACATAATGAGGACGATGAGGACCCACTCTACCAGTAGACCTGCACAGTGACTTCACCGTTTCTGTTCCGGGAGTGGATTCCCTAATCATTTAAGGCTCTGGCGCAGCCGAGCCAGGGCAGGATCTAGCCAGCCCTACTAGGGTGGGCTGGAAGAATGGCGGGTGGGCAACTCCAAAGTTTTTCATAAGAAGCAGTGCTTTTGAACATTTTTTTATACCAGGGCCCACTATTTATTCGGCTTTTGTGGACCACTAGTGGTCCACTGGTTGAAAACCACTGATATTACCTTTCATTGGGTGGGCAGGATGCACGTTTGGGTGGGCTGTGCCCACCCCTGCCCCCCCCTCTATATCCGACCCTGAGCCGAGCCACGACGTGAGTTGTGGCAATTCTGCTCTAACGTTCTATTTACAACGCATTATTGCGCGACGTGTTGTGAGTTTGTGTCACGGTCACGCTATGACGAAGCATGTTGGTTACATGCTTTTAGCCAGCAGAGTTTATTATACAACATATTTAAACCGTGATGGATGCTGCCCATTTTATTTTAACCTACGCAACTTGGAATAACTATAGTCTACGTTCAAATGTCAACCTCTACGGCTGCAGCCATCATTATTGGTGACTGGTGAGTCATTAATTCATTGTAAATGAATTGTAAATTCAGCGTGATCATGATCAGGTAGCGCTTGACTGGAAGTTGTCTGGGAAGTTGGTAGTCTGTTGGCTTGGTTGGCTTCTGAGCCACGCATTTCGTCCGCCCCCCTCCCCTCCCCTCCCGGCATAAAACGCGTAGCGTTTATCGACGGGCGATTTTCTTATTTCGGCACTGCCGGCATAAAAAAACTCGCCCGGCGATAACGCCGGCGTTTATCGTTGCCGTCTGGAAGCCCCTTTATATAGGTTGCCTAATGTATTAGAATGTTTTTAGCACTTCATTGTATGTTGTAAAATGTATTGTAAATCCAGATTAAATTGTAAACTTTTCACCATTGTAAGTCGCTCTGGATCAAGAGCGTCTGCTAAATGCCTGAATTGTAAATTGTTCTACTTCCTGTGCCACCGGGTCACAGTGTTAGATGCAGCTCCAAAGATCCTCTATGTATAAGATAGGCCTCTTGGGCAGCTCTCGTCTTCATCATAGCTAGCCAGTTGGGAGCAAACGCTGCCATCATGTTTTGTATCATAAACAAGTCAAATCAAGCCGTATTGCCACGTCGACTGTTGGATTATGATCAGAGATGGACATGACAGGCTGTGCACACGTACAAGCACCTCTACAACACCTCCGTAACAGTGTGGCCTCACTGAAGTTCTCCTGGTGTTGTTGTGTTGCGTTACTACGCCTGTTAGAACCTTAATTCTGCACAGACTGAGCATCATGGAGTGGGAGCTAAACTCAACAACCCAGTTATGTCAATGGCCTGTTTCTTTGAGCTACATTTGCCCAAATTAACCACATGAGTGCACTCGCACAGACACACACACATGCGCGTGCGCACGCACATACGCCTAGTAACAGGCGTGCACTCCAAACACCCCTGAGGTCCTGCATGCTCATCCTGCCACATGGAGTCTGTAGGATAACTCCTGACGCTGCATGCAGCCTGCTGCGCTGCTGCTGCTGCTGCTGACACCTATATTTAGACACAGGACGTGCATGCAGTGGTGTAACAAACAGGGGCGGATCCAAGCATGGGCATGGGGAGGGGCAATGCCCCCCTAAATGCCCTGACTGCTCCATCAAACATGATGGCATGCAAAACAATCTCAAGATATTTCAAATTAAAGTGATTATATTTAAAATGATTTGAAACACTACTACTACTGCTACTAACTAACTACAGCTGTTTCACCACTAAACCAACAGCATTTCATCATTGAAAACAAAACTCTCTGAGTCCGACCTTTAGCTTTATGCATGCTGCGTGTCTGTTGCAACTTCATCAACAATTGATGTTATTATTGATGCTTTACTTGACTAATGAAAGTCCTGTAACCGAAAATGGTATGGGTGCGACTTTTTCACGCCACGGGCGATGAAGCAAACATACTTAAAGGTAGGGGAAGTGATTTCACTTTTGTCAGATATCACCCCAAAAAAAAATTCTGTTAAAATGCTCTATTATAAGGTGTGGAAACCACATATGGAGTTTCCCCCTCCCCCACGTTAGCAGAGGAGCTAATAAAAGTTCCCCAGGTCACCACCAATTCTCCTCCAATCAGGAGCAAGCAGCAGGTTCACATAGTGTAGCTACTGTTGGGGGCCCCTAGTGCACCAGGCTGGTACTACACCATGAATTTCAAATCACTTCCCCTACATACTTAAGTAAACATACTTAGAGTGAAATCATTTACAGTAAAGTGCACACTTTTTGAGGTATATTTAGGGTGTCCAGACGTCCCTCTTTGCGTGGGACAGTCCCTTATTTCCAAAGTACTTTTCAGGTGTCCCACAAATTGAGCCTCTTTCTGTCTGTCTGCCTAAATATTTGTCTTTCTGTTGTCTCTTTTCCTGCTATAGATGTGTATTTAAGTCTGTTAAAATAACCCTGGTAATTCCCCTGGTGCCACTATATATTTATACACTCACTCCAGAGAGGCCGCATTGCATGTACTGTCGTATGAAAAATAGCTGCAGAGCTGTTTTTTTTGCTATATTTGAATCCTGAATTATTTATGTATTTATTTATTTTTATTATATGACATCAATATCTTATATTTCCTTTTACTTTTCCTAGAGTATTTCCTATTTTCTCCACTACATCTCTCTGGCAAACGTTGTACTTTTTTACTTGCTTGTAGCTTGTAGATCCGCTATTTCTAAACTATTTGAATACTGAGCACATTTAGATTACAGGACTTTTGCTTGTAGTTTGTGTTTCTGAATTTATACATTTAGAATATATCTAAGGTAAAATGAGTACTTTTTCTGACACTATATTTAGATACATACTATCCGCGTGGGCGCGCGCACACACAATCGTGCGCCTGACATACATATGGAATGTAAATACATAGCATGCATATAGTATGAGAGAGCAGGGACTGGAAATGTTAATTGAGTCACAGAGTGATTGTAGTGTGGCAATACCACCGCTAGAGGGCGCTTTCCCCCTGGGTCACAGAGTTATAGTGGTTTGGATTTGAATCCCCCAGAAGAGTGAGTGGTTTCACACCTGTGATCCAGGGACCACCCGTGGTCCTTTAGGGCGTTCCAGGAGACTCCTGAGAATGTAAAATGAACCATTTAGGTTAGGTTTGTGGGTTAGTGCCATGTTTACATGGAAAGTCTAGATACAGTGCTGCCCAACCTTTTTTGACCCAAGATCTACTTTTCAGCAGCCAATCCTCCGGGATCTACCAGTCCAATATTAACATTTCAAACCACACGCATCGTTGCCAGCCTGCAGTAACTTCACAACAACACAACACTACTTTGTTTTACCACTTTACTTTATGTCCATATAAGCATAAAGTAACAGACTAACAGACTTGTCATAAATAGGCCTACAACAGTACAACATAAGTACAACAGACTTGGACAAACACTGCCATTGCAAATGCAATCATAATAAGAACAGTCCAGAATAGTCCATTATAAGTTGCAGAACAGTCCATTACACGTTGCAGAACAATACTGTTGGCATAATTCACAGACAACAATCCTCCAAATGAGCCGCTTCGTAGACAGACAGACAGACAGACAGACAGACAGACACGCACGCACACACACACACACACACACACACACACACACACACACACACACACACACACACGAAAATCGCTCTTTTTTTTCTTTTCCACCCCATTTTTTTTCTTTCCCCCCACATCCCCCGAGATCTACTCGTGATCAGGCAGAGATCTAGCCCAACCAGTAGATCCCGATCTACTGGTTGGGCTCCCCTGGTCTAGATACAGTGCTGTCTAAGATGCATGCATGCAATGAGACTGCATACGCCTGCAAGAGGTCAAGGCCAGGTCAAGTACTACTGCCAGTGCTATGGGCTCAGATGGAGTCTGAGGAGCTGCGTTTTCAGGTTGCAGTAGTGAAACTGCAGTTCTGATTGCAGTGGCAAGTGCATTCCATCGGTTTGGGGCCAGAAGGGAGAAGAGTTTAGAGCTATGGAGCGTTGGTCAGTTCAGAAAAACCTCTGCCCGCTGGCCTAATGGTCCGGGTGCATGATGCCATATACTGTATGACAGGCTCTGGTCTTACAGTACAGCGTGTTGTTTGTTCGAGTCCCGTTCATGACGACCTTTGCTGCATGTTTCTAAATTGGGTCATGGTGCTGTGCAAACTAAAGGCATGCACTGCTATTAAATCCATACATGCATTCTCTCACAGAGATATTCACCAATTTAGGGGCTACACCAACTTAGTCTGGCCTAACCTGGGATGATTTTGGCCTAAGGGGGGTGGGGCGCCATCCGGATTTGGACGGCAAATGAGCCGATCTGATTTGATCTCACCAATGTGTCGTCATCCCCGACCCCTCCCATCACATCATTTGGAGCCACGCCCACCCCACATTTTCAGTTTTATTACTAATATAATATGTATTTTTATGTGGTTTTATTATCATTAGATTACATCATGTTCATTGTGATGAGAAGCGTCAACAGGACTGTACTGTACAGTGTTGTTCCAACTTATTTTCTCCTTCCAACAACAGCACCATGACACTAGAATAAAGCTGAGTGTGCCTCCAACCAACCAACCGCCGCTGTGCGTTGAACACACACACACACACACACACACACACACACACACACACACACACACACACACACACACACACCATCATGCCGTGAAAAATTGATTACACACACATTTTTCTTTTTAAGTGTGCCTCTTGGAACTTTTGTCAGCACAAACGCTTTCTTTCTTTTTTCATCCAACTCGACAAGGAAGGGAAGGGAAGGGCCTCCGTGAAGAGAGAACGAGGAAACTAGGAAAGATTCTCTCTGGGAGGCAAGAAAGGGAGGAAAAAAGAAAAGTGAAAGCAAACAAAGACATCTCTCTCTCTGTCTCTCTGAAAGGGGAGAACATGACATCAACAGAACGCCATTATGATGATGTTCTTTGTTGTTCTTTGAACCAGTCTGACACACACAGAAAGGGCTTTGATAATTGGTTTACATTACATTACTGTACAGTCATGGCAACTCAATCGACTACCCCCCCACCCCCCCCACACACACACACACACACACCCCGCTCCCCCTCCGCTGCCAAAGCAATAGAGACGCAAACGACTGCCGTCGCCGCCACAAACCATCATCACACATGACTGCTGTACAAAGTGTTTTACAAAACAGTGGGTGAATATTTCTGTGAGAGAATGCATGTATGGATTTAATAGCAGTGCAAGCCTTTAGTTTGCAGAGTACCATGACCCAATTTAGAAACATGCAGCAAAGGTCGTCATGAGCGGGACTCGAACAAAACGACATGCTGTAAGGCCAGAGCCTGTCATACAGTATGTATGTGGCATGCATTGCACCCGGACCATTAGGCCAGCGGGCAGAGGTTTTTCTGTACTGACCAACGCTCCACAAGCTCTAAACTCTTCTCCCTTCTGGCCCCAAACCTATGGAATGCACTTCCCACTGCAATCAGAACTGCAGTTTCACTCCCAACCTGAAAACGCAGCTCCTCAGACTCCATCTGAGCCCATAGCACTGGCAGTAGTACTTGACCTGGCCTTGACCTCTTGCAGGCGTATGCAAAGTCTCAATGACAGCAGTGTAAACAGTCTTATAGCACTAATAGCAGTCCATTTTACATCCTCAGGAGTCATCTGGAACCTCAAGGACCACAGGTGGTCCCTCTACCACGGGTATGAAACCACTCACTGATCTATGGTGGATTCAAATACACGTGCACACATGCGCACGCAGGCACGCACACATGTACATGTCTGTGTTTGTTGTGGCTATGAATGTGCTTCTGATTCCAATCTGAATGTAGACCAACAAATCTGGATTTGGATTGCTCCTCCTCCGCTCTTTCTCTCTCCCTCTTTCTGTGTGTGTGTGTGCGTGCGCACGTGCGTGTGTGTGCGCATCCGCCCACGTGTGCTAGCAGTGGGGTTGGGGGGGTTGTTTTTTCTAAAAATAGTGGTGCAAGCAGATGTGGTCTGTTTCACTGTCCCTCGTGGGTTGTGTGTCGCTTGAGCGTATCTGTGCTAATGTGTGTGCGCGCAATGTGGATACATACATTTGTGTGTGTGTGTGTGTGTGTGTGTGTGTGTGTGTGTGTGTGTGTGTGTGTGTGTGTGTGTGTGTGTGTGTGTGTGTGTGTGTGTGTGTGTGTGTGTGTGTGTGTGTGTGTGTGTGTGTGTGTGTGTGTGTGTGTGTGTGTGTGTGTGTGTGTGTGTGTGTGTTGAGCTTTATAATCCAGAGCTGCTCTTGAGTCAGCAACATGACAGAATGACAGCCGCCAGAAGGTGTGTCAGGCGTGTGTGTGTTGTTGGGGTGGAGGGGGGACAATATTCTATGTCAAGTGGAAACCTCATATGTCCATAGTAAGTGCTGTAGCTGTAGTTACAGAACAGCAGTCATAGAACACGTGTGTCAACTGTCAATAGGACAACGCCATGACGCATTTCTACTTGTATACAACAGGGGTTTTCAACCTTTTTGACTCCAGGGACCACCATTCATTCAGCATTTGAGTCACAGACCACCATTTGATGACGTTTTAGCCCCAAAGACCTAAAACTAAATAATTATTTTGGTTTTGTTCACAATTCCAGGCTGGATTTTGCAAACAAATCAGTGTAGACTTCTTAATTAAAT
Organism: Benthosema pterotum; assembly: GCA_039105355.1. Lineage (NCBI taxonomy): Eukaryota > Metazoa > Chordata > Actinopteri > Myctophiformes > Myctophidae > Benthosema > Benthosema pterotum. The sequence continues at coordinate 12,914,966 of CM076971.1, read as the reverse complement.
TGTGGTAATTCAGATGATGAATATTTTAACTCTTGAGGGTGTGAAAATGAAACCAAATGGTTTCATTTTTACATTCTCAAGTGTTACATCTGGTTAACCAACTTTCCATCATTTAGCCTGGGGACCACCTGGAACCCTCTCAAGGACCACTGGTGGTCCCCGGACCACCTGTTAAAAACCCCTGGTATACATACAATATGGCCCACTGTGTTCATTTCATGGGGGGGGGGGGGGGGGGGGGGGGGGGGGGGGGGGGGGGGGCTTATACAGAAAACATTTTCACATCATTCACTACGGTAGGAGTGATAGTTTCAGAACGACTGATTTAGAGAAGGCTGTGGGGTAAGGGAGATAATATTCTCTGTCAAGTGGAAACCTCATATGTCCACAGTAAGTGTAACTTTTACGGGTTCAAGTTTAAAATGCCCCAAAGTGTCATATTTTACAAGCTGGAAAGTTGCAGTGTGAAAGTTGCAACGTGTCGCTGCGCTTGTCAACGTTTGAAGGCTTTATGTTGTACTATGTAGCCTGTAGCTGTGTTGTGGAGTAGGGTAAATAAGGACATTCACTCAAGTACTGTACAATTTTGAGGTACCGTAATTTCCTGACTATAAGCCGCACCAGACAACAAGCTTCATGTTAGAGCAGTGGTTTTCAACCTTTTTGATCCCAGGGCCCACTATTTATTCACCATCTTAGCTACACACCACCATTTGACAACCAAAACTAAAGATTTCTTTTGGATTTTCGCAAACAAAACAGGCAAAACACAGATCAAAATGACCATGACTTATTAATTAATTGGTGCTAATTTAGATTGCGAATATCTAACTCTTGAGAGTGTAAACATTTTTACGCTCTCAAAGAGTTACATCTGGTTAACCAACTCTGATTAACAAACTTTCCATCATTTAGTCTGGAGGGCCCACCTGGAAAAAAAAAACACCTGTAAAAATCCATAGATTGGCCGCACCGTTGTATAAGCCGCAGGGTCCAAAGCATGTGAAAAAAAGTAGTGGCTTATAGTCTGGAAATTCAGTGGAAAGAAAATATATGTACATATATGCCAGTATATCCACCATATATGTTGCATATGCGCAATAATTGGTTTATTTTTTGCTTTTCCAGTTGTAGACCTGGCAGACATAATGGTTGTGTGCTGTGGTTGTTGGTGGCCGTTGTTGATTTCTTATTTTTCATGTCAGCAGTCATAGAACGCAGGGAATGAATATATAATTTTGCCGCTGGCTTGGTATTCATGGCAGAAAGAGCTGTCACTGGCATTTGGTGGATGAATTAGTGTAATAGGCGTGCACTGTTTCATTGACAAGCACAGAATCACACGTTTGTATTGGATAGAAAACATAGATGCATACAGTATATATCAATGGCGACTAGTCGGAAATTACTCCACTACCAATGTATTCGATTCAACTACCAAAATACACCTTTGGTTAATGCCATAGAACAGGGGTTTTCAACAGGTGGTCCGGGGACCACCTGTTTGGGAAATTTGAAATTATATCACAACACATTGTGTACTCGCACATCTGCAATTCTCAAAAGATTTGTGTACATTCTGTTCCATGATGAGTAATTAATACATTTGGTACATTACTTTACTTGTTGTAAAGTAGTATTGCGTATTTATACATTACCAATACTTAACTAGCTTCACTGTTCCACTGCAGTGATAAAGTACAAATTAGTGCTTCACTGCTAATAGATTTGCTGATAAAAATAAAACAAGCATGCACGCACACCCACACCCGCACGCGCATGCACACATACAAGCACAGTGAATGAATTAATAAACAAGTGGATGAATTAACAGTGATTATTCACATCACAGTTCTCTCTCTCTCTCTGTCTCTTCTGTTCCTTTGAGCTGTTGCTTACATAATTCAGTTTACGTCTAGTGGTCTCTGGTGTAATTAGCAGCCTGAGGCCTCCAGCTGACTGAGAAACCTCTTATCATTCACTGTAATATCAAAGGGGAACTCCACCCATTTTCACTGAGCATAGGCTACTTTATACAGTATGGAGCCCTGAAACATGACTGTCCAGCGTCATGCGAATCGATGCATGTCTACTTTATATGGTGCAGTTCAAACTGGGTTTCCTTCAGGTAGTCATATTGATTTGTAATAACATTCAGGGTTTAATGCACTTCCATTCACAGGGCTTGACACTAACACTTGCCCGCTTGCCCGGGGCAAGTAAAAAAAAATGGTGGGGCAAGTGAAGGCTGCTACCTGGTTGCCCGATCGGGCAAGTGTCTTGAAGGCAGTCATTGCACTCTGCCTCTGTGTCTTTCCCTGCTTTCTAGCTATCTCTACCTATCTCTCTCCCAGGTCCATTTGGTTCCAAACTATCATTTTGCTGGGGTCAGGGACCACTGGGCCTGTGACCACTATGAGCTAATTAAGATGATGAATTTTAACTCTTGAGAGGGTAAAAATGAAACCAAATGGACCCGCAAGGGTCCATTTGGTTTCATTTTTACGTTCTCAAGAGTTACATCTGGTTAACAAACTTAACTGGGGACCACCTGGAACCCTCCCAGGGACCACTGGTGGTCCCCGGACCACCTGTTGAAAACCCCTGGTTTAAAGCACCCAAGTAGGAAGTAAACTTAAATGCAAAATTTACAATATATTTTTGGGGGGCAAGTGACCATGACCTGAGGGCAAGTAGAACCTGACTTTCACTTGCCCGATGGGCAAGTGCCTCGGAGACCTTAGTGTCAACCCCTGATTCAGATCGGGTAAGGTCTATAAAGTTTCATTTTGTGTTCAACACAACCTTCCAACAGCAACAATTCTCTCCCAATCATCTGTCATCTATACATAATTTCCAGATCATATTACACAACGGGTATAGGACTAGTGTCATTAATATACCTTAGAGATGTTGTGTGAACATGATGAAAAGGTCCCCGCCCATTCTGTGTTTCCTAGAAATGGAGCTCATTACCAAACACAACGTGATGACATCATTGTGTGTTGTGTTGTGTTTCACCATGTTAATGATTTTTTTGTATTTTTGTATTTTGTATCCTCTCAGGAAAAGAATGAAAATAGTTGTAAGTTCCCTCTAACGCACTGGTGTCAAACATACGGCCCGCGGGCCGGATGCGGCCCGCGCAATGATTTAATCCGGCCCCAGGCTTGTAGAGCAAAAATGTCTGAGTCTATCAAAAAAAAGTAAGTCTCTAGCACGTTCCTATCAAAAGTTATGGTCGTTTAAAGAAATGCTTCTGAGTTCTCTTCTCTGAGCACTAGTCCGGTAGCTTCACAGCTGAGAGTACTTAATGATTGGAATGTTGACTCGCAGAGAGTGGAGAGGGGGGGGGGGGGGGGGGGGTACTGGAGCTGCAAAGTGACAACTATACTTCAGCAGTAACCTGACTCCGCCAGATGGGGCAGCAGAGAGAGGAGTATTCCTCCTCCTCTCTCTGCTGCCCCATCTGGCGGAGTCAGGTTACTTCACCAGTATAAGGATCTATAACTGAGGGATCATTCAGATCACAACTTGGCTATTTAAATATAAATACGGGTAATAATAATAATCCAATTCAGAGTTTAAAAAATATACTGTATTTTAGAAGCATTAGTTATTGTTATTCATCATTATTTTTTAATGTTCAATGATTCATATTTGTGTAGCCATTTCCAAATTTCAGCTAAGACACTATTTTGAAATTTAATTTTTTTGTATTTTTGAATGGTTAATTGGTGCAATGTAATTAAAAATAGCATCTCTCATAGCAAATGTCTTAATCTAGGCTACAAGTATAAAACCAATAATGAAAGTCATTAATAACTATTGACTTTTGTGCAAGTTCTTATTTTGTTGTATTGTATGTTTTTACTTTTGTACATATTTCGTTACTTGTATTTTTGCCACCACTAAACCAACAGCATTTCATCATTGCAAACAGCAAACTCTCTGAGTCAGATCTTTAGCTTTATGCATGCTGCGTGTCTGTTGCAGATTGATTCAGAATATAATGTGTGGGTGGTAATAATAATAAAATAATTGGTAATAATAAGAAGGGTCCCCCCTCCACCCCTGACGGTAAAACAATAGAAGGGAATGTACATCGAAACCACGGGGCGGAATGTGTGAACAATTCGTGATTGGCACATGGAATGCACGTCTATTGTCACAACAGCAAGAAATATCAAGCATAAATTCTAATTGAATAAGGAATTCTTTCATTATTCAACTCTGGTAAAGAGTGAAAATATTGAAACAGAACATAAACGGCATGTTTTTTAGTAAAAAAAAAAGTAATCGCCGACCCTCCTCAACGCCTTGCATTGCCTGCTCTGCTGCTCCGTCAATGAAGAAAATAAAACATAACCTCGACTCGCTGCTTTAGCCGACTCGCAACGTTGACTCTGCATGCCCTTGAACGGCCAGAGTGGTTTACAGACAGCAGACAGAGTTGCAACAACTCCATAGACATGTACAGGCAGTTCGCCATCATGGCCATCATCGTTTCTTTTTTCTATGCGTGTGTGTGTGTGCGCACGTGTCGACTCTACACTAACACCGTTGGTTTTTCTTTTTTTTGCGTATTTGCAGAGCCGGCTAAAGGCTGTGCACAGGGGGGAATGCCCCCCTAAACGCCCTAAATACGTTGTATAACGCATAAGGTTTTCGCCCCCCCAATTGTGAAACTTTATATCGGGGCCTGACAAAAGCCGCCAGGGAGAGAGAGAGAGAGAGAGAGAGAGAGGCATCTTCGTGTCGGGGATTCGGTGGACCATTTCCACCGAAATCCCGACACTTTAAATTTTGCTCGATCCCGCATCGTAGGGAACACCTACCCACATATTCTATACAGCATCTGAAGAAGAAGCTTTTTCCCATCACGCTGTATTTTGAAATGTAAAAAATGGTCCAGAATTGACCGAGAAATGAATGATCAAATTCCCGCAAATTCCCGACTTTTTTGCCATTTACTTTATAACATTTCACAGACTTGGGATAAATGCACGCCACATACAGCAAAAAAAAAAAGGAACTTTTTTTCAACATAACATGTTGAATGGTAAGAAATGATTGAGAATTGACCGCGCTATAATTGTTTGAAAATAAGAGCTACAATATATAGACTTGTAAAAAATCTGGTCTGTGTGCACTAATAACAGATAAAATAAAAAATAAAACTTAGTTACTTACTAAAAGTAAAAAAAAGTAAAAGTCAAAAGACAATGAGACAAGTCTTGGGCTCTTCAATTGGAATGTAAATGAGCCATTAGCTGGAACAATAGAGCTCTTCTTGGCATGGAGGGTGTGAACTTTCAAGAAGGAGAAAGGGGAGGATTCCAGAGATCAAAATGACCTCTGAGCTTCAGGCATTCTAGGTATAACTCCTACCCTAGTCATTCTTGTGTTAACGTGTGTCATCGTGTTTCTGTAAAATTAGCAGTCCTATTGTTGGATCATACTATACTACATACAGCATCACACAATAGCATCAAAAACAGCAGATCTACACATCACATTTAGAGCTTGTAGGTCTGCTGCTGCTTTTGATGTTAATTTAGAATACATTTTTTGACATGTGAGGTTTCGGCTCAGCGGAGATAATGTTATTAATGTTATGGACTTAGGTTTGGGGATCTTAAACCTATTAAAGCCTGAGGCCAGTTCTACTAAATACAGCCTTCCCTGAATCAGTAGTACAGAAACTCTTAACTCCTACTGCAGTGAATGAGGGTGAAAATGTTTTCTGCCAGGGGTCCGTCCCCCTGTGAGATGAAATGAACAAGGTGGGCCATGTTGTAAACAGTAGAGATGCTTCATGGTGTTGTCCCACTGATGGTTAACACACTACCGCCCCTGGTGGCCAAAAACTGTGCTCTGACGGGGTGGATCTAGGCATGGGCATGCGGAGGCAATGCCCCCTTAAATGCCCAGACTACCTCACCAAACATAAAGGCATGCAATACAACCCACAATATTTCAAATTAAAGTGGTTTCATTTAAAACGATTTGAAACACTACTACTGCTACTAACTAACTACAGCTGTGTCACCGCTAAACCAACAGCATTACATCATTGAAAACAGAAAACTCTCTGAGTCAGACCTTTAGCTTTATGCATGCTTGCGTTTCTGTTGCAACTTCAACAACAACTGATTATTATCAATGCTTATGCTTGCCAATGAAATTCCTGTAACTGAAAATGGTATGGGGGCGGCTTCGATGAAGCCGCACCCAGAGCGTTTTCTCCTGCACCCCTGATTGGGAAATGTTACATCCGCCCCTGAGCTGCACACCTTTTATTCAAAGCGAGACTGATAAAATGAATGCGCTTACGAGAACACAAAAGCATTTCTGAAGTACATCAAACATGTGTGGTCAATGATAATATATAATAAATAGTGGGCCCTGGGTTCAAAAAGGTTGAAAACCACTGCTTCAAATTGAGGTATAAGCATGGGTCCTGTCACTTTGTTGACTTTGTTTGTGGTGTTTATGACAGACTCTGCCTCAAAGCAAGGTTGAATTTGCCATTTTTGAGGGTGCAACAATCCACACATTTAGCAATGTTACGCATTCCAGAAATGTCCGATCTCTACAAGCCCATGATTAAAACAATATAAGATATATTACTAAGGTGTAGAAAACAATTGCCAAAAGTTAGGTTTCCGAACTTACAGTATGTGGAGCAGTTTATATCCTCATTTAACTGAAGAGGACACAGAAACAAAAAAAAAAATAACTCCGGCTATGGATAACATACTTTGCAGCAATGATTTCCACAAACTATGCATTGAGGTCAGTGAGTTTCTCAGTGATTTCATCTTTTCACATGGTATATTCTCTGACCTTCCTTATTGAATGTCCCACTGGATGAGATTGTATGCTGGACGCCTACACTGATTGCACATTGTAACTCTACATCTCTCTCTCTCTCTCTGTCTGTCTGTCTGTCTCTCTGTCTCTCTCTGTCTGTCTGTCTGTCTGTCTGTCTGTCTGTCTGTCTGTCTGTCTGTCTGTCTGTCTGTCTCTGTCTGTCTCTCTCTCTCTCTCTCTCTCTCTCTCTGTCTGTGTCTGTCTGTCTGTCTGTCTGTCTCCTCTCTGTCTGTCTCTCTCTATGTCTGTCTCTCTCTCTCTCTCTCTCTCTCTTCTCTCTCTCTCTCTCTCTCTCTCTCTCTCTCTCTCTCTCTCTCTCTCTCTCTCTCTCAAAATCACACAGTTTTATGATAATTTTTCTAGTTTTGTCTAGCAAAATGGCTTGTAATTGGCCAGTTGGCACCTGCAGACTCCCCCTAGAGGCCAATCATTTATCCAAGTACTTGACATTCCAACCCTTAACCTTCAAATTAGTAATGAAAACAAAACTTTTCACACTCATTTGAAATTAAAACAAAACAATCACACACTTACCCAGCCTGGCCATACCGTCCACGTCCACTACACATATAATGATGTTCTCTGCAATTTCACAGAACAAATCTAACACAAATGTAGTCCCAACTATAACAGCAGTAACAACAAACAAATATTTGATATACTGTAAAAGCAGAAACTATCACATATATAGTCATCTCTTGTGTAACGCTGTAGTATGATCTCGGTTGTGCAGAGAGAAAAGCTGTTAGACAAGGTAAGCGGTTTTCTGTCCGACAACAATCAACATTATACCCTACAGAATGAGGTCCATTACCTTTAGCATTGTGCCGGTGATTACGTCCCAGTGGTCCCTTAATTACAGTGGTGAGAACAGGGAGAGGGTTAAGAGAGAGACCATCATGTATCTGTACAATGCAAAGGCAAAGACCTGGGCAGGTCCTGATGTCATTTTCAGAAAGAAATCGTAAAAACTAAAATTTGTAAAACTAACTTGGTGGTTCTGTGTATAGGGTCCATTCACACTGAGCACTAATACCTATGCTCCATGATATCAGGGCGCCTGTTTCGAACCTTTTCAAAAGGTTCGAAAGGCATGGCAATTATCGGTAAAAAACGGTTTCGTATTATGTTTTCAATTTGTCGTTGCAGTCAGAACATCTTTTTTTTTATACCCATGATTTTGTAACCCATCACCCAGTGGCAATTGAGATGTGATCCTGGGCTCTACACCCCCTCCCCAAGCTGTGGAGGCAGCGGACTGGCCTCATGCTTCCTTCAATGCATGTGGAGTCCAAGCTGCCTTCTTGACCTTTTTGGACGTAGCTCGTGGAAGGAACACGTTATTCCAACCAGTTCCTGTCTCCTCCATCAGGCACCCTGGCTTGCCAGGGGGAGGCAGTATAGAGCCCAGGATTACTGCATGTTTTTGTGAGGGTACATGAGGACAGCATCTTCTGACCTGCCACTGAACCCAACGGGTTGGCAGTCCAAGCTGAAGGGCAGAGACGTCGCCAGAGCAAGTCAAACAGCATCATCACCACACAGGCCTTCCAGACACAATCCTGATGCAAACTTATGTATGTGTACCAATTTATATCCTCATTGAACTAAAGAGGACACAGAAACTAAAAAAAGAATAACTCCAGCTATGCATAACTCAAATGTAGATGCTCAAATGTGGTATCAAAATGGTTGAAAACCACAGGGTTAGAATCGTCTCTATAGAGATGATTCCCTTTGTTTGACACAAGTATAACCTATATGCTGGAACCCACCATTACTTACCAGTGATTACCTCTGAGACTTTTCTTTTTTTTTTGCTGACACACACACACACACACACACACACACACACACACACACACACACACACACACACACACACACACACACACACACACACACACACACACACACACACACACACACACACACACACACACACACTAGGGTGACCAGATCCACACTGTTCATTTGAGGGACAGAAGTGTTGCATGTGTGGGACAAGTGGAGTGGGGAAACGGGACAAAAAGGTAGTTAGCAAATTATTACCATCTTGATGTCAATATTCCAAAAGTATTCAGGATTCCATTTCACACATAGCAAAAACAGCTGATCTAAAATCAAAAATAACTGATCTACAATCTCAAACGCGTCGCAGTGCGACACGTTTTGAGATTGTAGATCAGCTATTTTTGATACAACAGCATGCGATGCGAATATAGTGGTACCATGGGGGAATGCTTAAAAAAAACACAGCAAGAAATGATGCAATAGAAATCCAACTATTAGGGCACTACAAATTATTAGGGGCATTTTGAGCACTGATGTCTGTCAGTCACAATGTGGGACAGAGTGTCAATTTGTGGGACGCTTGAAAAATCTTGAAAATGAGGGACTGTCCCACGCAAAGAGGGACATCTGGTCACCCTAACACACACACACACACACACACACACACACACGCACACTCACGCACACACACACAGGTTGACAGATGACGTGTGTAAACACGTAGGTTTGCTGTCTCCCAGGCCTGTATCAATGTGTCAGCTGTGTTGTTTCCCTGCTCAGACGTCCACAGACCTCGGTCAGCTACAGTGTACCGCGTTATTCTCTGAGCGTACAGTGCACACACACAATTCCCTGAACCGCGCACACACACACACACACACACACACACACACACACACACACACACACACACACACACCCTTTCTCTCTCTGATATTTTTATTTACTGTAGCTGGAATCATTGAGCTTGTCTCTGTTGGTTGTTTCTCCAGGGGCGGATGTGGGGTGGGGGGGGGGGGGGGGGGGGGGGGGGGGGGGGCAACTAGGGAAGTCGCTAGGGGGCAACTAGGGAAGTCGGGTACCAGGGAAGTCGCACCCATACCATTTTCAGTTACAGGACTTTTATTAGTCAAGTAAAGCATCAATAATAACATCAGTTGTTGTTGAAGCAACAGACACGCAGCATGCATAAAGCTAAAGGTCTGACCCAGAGAGTTTTCTGTTTTCAATGATGAAATGCTGTTGGTTTAGTGGTGACACAGCTGCACTTAGTTAGTAGCAGTAGGAGTGTTTCAAATCATTTTAAATATAAACGCTTTTGAAATATCTTGGGTTGTTTTGCACGGCATCATGTTTGGTGGGGCAGACTGGGCATTTAGTGCCCCCCCCCCCCATCCCCCCCCATATATCCCTGTTTCCCTAGCCATGCAATACCCACGGAGATTTCTACTTGCAAAAAGTGATTTCAGCCTTACAGTGTACAACTAGAATTTGTAGAGGAGGAAAAAAAGGGCATGTTTTGCATGCAGTACAGTAGCCTATTTAAAGGTAGGGGAAGTGATTGGTAGAACGTGCGACCTACGACGGCGGTAATGAATCGCTCTGTGCTCGATATAAAAGCCTCGCGGCCGTCCGGCCCTCTCCTCCGACAGCACAACGCAGCTTTTGGCATCCACAACGTGGATAAGAGGTACAGTTACTGTATTTATCCATTGAAAATAGTACTGATCTCCTCTTTGGGCATGAAGCCTGAGTTAGCCCCGGGGCCCTCCCATTTGAAACAGGGGGAGCCAATCAGCTGGCCTGTCACCGAAGACTAATGTCCCCATTGGTCTTTTAATGGTGCCTGTCAATGAGGAGAGCTTTATGATGGAGAGGTAATTATACCACTGCGCTCTACTCCTGTCCCTCTTATTACCTACCGTATGCATCAATCAGTCAATAATCACATTATCAGCCTGGGGAATACCTTCCTCCTCCTATTAGAGAAACTTTTCCCTCTGGACTCTTGTGCTTCTCTCAACTTTTAATGTTTTTTCGATTCATAACCGTTTGTCTTTTCATGCCCTTTAAATTAATCCATTACCTGTCGCTGCGTAGTGCGTTAAACCAGACTTTTGTTTTGTATGTTTAATATCATGTTGAAAATCCTGATTTCGTGGTTGACATTGTGACAAGGCTGACGTTTTTATAGGTTCGATTTGTACTCCTATTTCAGAGCAGAACTAGATTGAGTGCTCAGTAGAGTGCAAACTGCGTGTTGCGCAAGTTGACCACACAGACACACATAAAATTTTTGCCTTGCTTACATAGTAATCTCATATATATATATATATATATATATATATATATATATATATATATATATATATATATATATATATAATATTAAGGGTGGGACTTTAGCGCGTTAATTGAGACTAATTAATTACAGAAAATATAACGCGTTATAAAAATAACGCATTTATTCGCACCTTTTCTTTATCCACCATTGGAACGGAACGTTTGTCACTGATGGCCCATTCACACCATTGAAGTGGAACGTTTCTCTTTGTATCACCGTTTCACACCTACCCAATATGCTAACGGACACGGAAGCGGCAGTCCACCCGGAGTCATGACATTGAGGAGTCAGAAACTGAGCGCTTGAGCGCTGTTCAAATGGCCTGAATAGGGACAAACTGCAGTTGAAGTCAATGTAGAAGAATCGCCATTGGTCTACTAGCTCTATGGAGTAAACGTAACTCAGTCTATACTCTAAAGCTCCCTCCGCCTCCTCGTCCTCTTCCCCCACAGCAAAAACAAAACAAAACAACTCGCAACATGAACGACAAACCAGATGAGCAAGCATTACTCGGCCCCGTTGATGGCAAATTTAGATTTAAGCAAAGAACGGATGGAAGCGTGGACAAAAAGGCAGTTTATGCAACAAAGAATTTGCATACCATCGCAGCAGCTCGAACCTCAAATCACATCCAACATGTTGGAGCTAGTGTTACTGTCCCCGTTTCGTAGAAATCTATGTAGAAGAGCCGCCATTGGACTGACCCCGTGAAGAGAAGGGAGCTTGGGTAAGTCTTTCTGCATTCTGGCTAGTACCAGAGCGACATTGTGGTGTCCGACATTCAATGGCTTGAATAGGGACAAACTGGAGTTGGCGACCGGCGCTCATCAGTGCAGCTGTAGTCGAGTTCATATTGGCTGTAGCCGTGTGTGTGTGTGTGTGTGTGTGTGTGTGTGTGTGTGTGTGTGTGTGTGTGTGTGTGTGTGTGTGTGTGTGTGTGTGTGTGTGTGTGTGTGTGTGTGTGTGTGTGTGTGTGTGTGTGTGTGTGTGTGTGTGTGTGTGTGTGTGTGTGTGTGTGTGCTCAGATGATCAACTGACGTGGGCTTTGGGCAAACAAATCCTCCGTGAGCGGTTTGATCATAGTAGCCTAGTTCAGAGTAGTTCACTTCACTGTGTTTATCTGACGCTAATTTGCATGATAATAATGACTGCTAAATGTACGCAAATGTATGCTCAGAACAATCAGCGCTGTGTGTGTGGCACTGCCTTTCTTACCAGCTAGTCTTCCAAGTACCAGTATTTAATTATTTTGCCCCAGAGTCAATTATTGTACTGGACTGACTGAGAAATGCTAACGTTTGTACTTGAATTTGGTAAATAAGAAGAAGAAAAAAGAAAAGAGGAAAGCTTTGGAATTGGGGAATCTTTTTGAATCGAGAATTTAAAAAAAAAATCTAGAAATCTAGTTTTTGGATCAAATCGTGACCCAGAAAATTGATACTGAATTGTATCGAAGCAATGAACTGATACTAGGCCTGTGAATCTGTGGGTGTCCCAACCCACAGATTCACAGGCCTAGTATTCAGTTCATTGCTTCACTCATTCAGTTCATTGCTTCACTCGTAATATCAAATTCAGTTCAAAAATGTGCTTTCTCACTTTTCTTAGGTAAATAATAATATGCGATTTAAAATGAGATTAATTGAGATTAATTAATATTGAGCCTCTAATTAATTAGATCAAAAATTTTAATCGAGTCCCACCCCTAAAAAAAAAAAAAAATATATATATATATATATATATATATATTATATATATATATATATATATATATATATATATATATATATATATATAAATATATATATATATATAATATATATATATATAGCGTCCACTTTGGTCCCTAACCTTCCACCCTGCCATTCAAGGACCCCTGGGGGCTTCCCCAGACCCCACTTGACCAGACCCTGATGATTTAGAAAACCCTAATGCGGTTTGTGTGCTGCCTTTGATTTGACTTCGGTTGTGCTGGCTGTGCTCTCTGGAAAGTCTCACAGACAAGGTCTGCTTGTCTGTGAAGTGCAATGACATTAGGAGTCTTGGGACATGTATTGGAATCATTGGATCAGTCTGTCGGATGATCGGACAGAAACATCACATGTTCAAGACCTTTTACTTTTTCCAGGATTCTCAGATTCAGTGGAAGTAGCATGTCCACATGCTTGTGGATCTTGTTGATGTTTTTGCTTAATGTTGTAGTCGTGATGCACTGAATATTCAACTGCACAACAATATTTGTCAGAAGGTTACTTTCTTTCTGGTTGCTCGCTCTGCTCGTGCACAAATATGACATGGCCTACTTGTGTGCAATGCGCCAGTTGGAACTCACTATTTATTCAGAATTTGAGCCATGGACCACCATTTGATGTCATTTTAGCCCCACAGACACCCCAAAACTACAGATTTCTTTTGGTTCTATCCACAATTCCAGGCAGGATTTCAGAGAAAACAAAACAGTCAAACAAACAGATCGAAATGACCATTAATCTTCCACATTCTCTAGTTGTGTAGGCTAATTCAGATGATGAATATTTTAACTCTTGAGAGCGTAGAAATGAAACCAAATGGACCCGCAAGGATCCATTTGGTTTTATGTTTACGCTCTCAAAGAGTTACACCTGGTTAACCAACTTTCCATCATTTAGCTGGGGACCACCTGGAACTCTCTCAAAGGACCACTGGTGGTCCTTGGACCACTGGTTGAAAACTACTGGTGTAAGTAATTGTCTTGGGAGATTGCTTGGCGATAACACGTTAATATAGTTGGTTTCCCACTGAACGCTCTGAATTTGGATCTCTGGCTTCTGGACTTAAATAACAAAAGAATAACTGAACCAGTTCCCAGCCGGTGGATAAAAGAGTCCCATTAGTGTCAGAAAGAGGAACTTGAACAAGACTCTAAACCATCACTAATTGCTCTTGAAGTGCTGGTTGGTGACCCCCACCGACGGTGTGTGAACGTGGGTGTGTGCTACCGGCTGAATGGGTGAAAGCTCTTTGGATAAAAGCACTCCGTTTTTACCACAAACTATACAGTAAAGTACAAAACTCTGGGCTGCATGTCATGTCTACTCGCCAGAGAGCAGAGCAAGAACATCATCAGCCCCAGACACTACTGTAGTCCCGGGAGAGCAGAGCCCATCACCACCAACCTTTCAGCTGACTCCCTGTCAAACACGGAAAGCATTTAAAACTCGCTAGGATACACATTTGAAAGAAAACCTACAGCTCTTGCCTCACCTCCTATAATGACAAACTCCCACTCAAGTCAGAGGATGCCAACAACACTCCCACCGGCACTGGCCTTCAGTACAATGTAGGGGTGATGGGGATGGCCCCTCTAGCTATCTATCTCTATCTTTCTGTGGAAGTCACTCACTCCCAACACCATATCAATCTAAGCAGTCCCCAGGAGTCTTCTTATAAAAGCAGTGGTTTTCAACCTTTTTCATAACAGGGCCCACTATTTTTCTGCATTTTAGCCAGGGACAACCATTTGATGTTGAGTTTAGTCTCTCTGACCCAAAAGAAAGGCTTTTCAAGTTTTTGTCCACAAAAATGCCCCCCCCCCCCCCCAAATGCCCAATCTACCCCACCAAACATGCATGCAAAACAACCCAAGATATTTCAAATTAAACTGCTTATATTTAAAATGATGTGAAACACCACTACTGCTACTAACTAACTACAGCTGTGGCACGACTAAACCAACAGCATTTCATCATTGAAAACAGAAAACTCTCTGAGTCTTTATGCATGCTGCGTGGCTGTTGCAACTTCAACAACAACTGATGTCATTATTGATGCTTTACTTGCCTAATAAAAGTCCTGTAATGGTTGGGGGAAAAAAACACTCAACTTGTCCTTTACAGTGTCTGGTGCGTTCTGATTACATAAAGGAGAAAAAAAGAAACAGGCTAAAAGTATTTACAGTATGCTCTGACCTGCACCGCCGGTCAGAGACTGTAAACTGAACTCAGGGTTGAGGATAAGAGCATGAAACAGCAGTGCCCCTAGCAAACACTGGGTGTCATCTGAGGTCAGGCTCAGAATAATCACAACACGCTGCATGCAGCCTGTCTGCAGACTCTTCTCCCTACAATCCCAATCCCTTGACTGTTTGTACATTTAACTTCACTCATCTGTCTCTATGAAGATAATGGGGGTGGGGGGGGATTGGGGGGGGCACCAGTGTTGTAGTGGTACTTTTAGAAGTGGGGGGACGCCTCTTAAAGGGGAATTCCCCCCATTTTCATTTTTTTCTGATAGTGTATAAATGTGAACCGTTTGGTTCCATTTGTACACTCTCAGTAAAAAGGAAAGCTCAGTAAAAAGGGACGCTGGTGAAACACATCTTGATGATGTATTTCACCATGCTAATGATTTTTTTTTCTCAGACCTTTCAGAACTCTTAAGCTATATTAATAATGACATCGTAAAATATTGAAAATGAGTGGAATTCCCCTTTAAGACACGTGCATGCACATTTGCGTGCACCTGCGCAACACACACAGATACGCTAAAGTATAGCATATTGAGAAAGATTGTTTACAATGCCTGATTGTATCCATAAAAGTAAATTACAAGGCAAAACATATAGGGCTACTTTTTTCCCCAAAAATATTTTAGATGTGATAAGTGGGGGGACGCCGCCCCCCGCGTCCCCTCTCCACTACACCCCTGGCGGGCACCACCAGTGTCTCAAATGTAGAACAGGTAGTGGGCCCTGGTATCAAATGGTTGAAAATCACTGTTATATTGAAGAGTCACACAGACCCACTTTTCTTTTTGCATAATTCAAGCACAAGGAAACCATTGAACTATCTTATTTAAATTATGCAAAAAATAATTTATCTATGCTTAGCTTAACTGGACTATAATATACTGGGGGCTTTACAGTTTCCACATTTGTGTAATTCTTAGATTTAATTTGAGAAGGAACCTTGACCTTCATTAGACGAAGTCATCTAGATTCAAACCCAAGCCTCAAATCTAGGAAACAAGGCTACTAAATTTAAAATTAATAGAGGCAACTTTTAGCCAAAAGTTTAAAAAATATATATAGTCATTAGGGCATTAACGACTTGAATTTTTTTCAAGTCGACTTGTCAGACAGTCAAGTCGATAAATTATTGATTTATCGTTTTATGGCGCGGGGGGGGGGGGACCCGTGGTGGTTCCCCGAGGAAGGGTGGGGATCAAATGGTGCCGCTATATGCCGGCGCAGTGCTACGCATGGCGCATGTGGCAAGCTTAATACAATATGAAAACAATATTGGCACACAGCGCAGCGTCCACTCCCAGGCCAGCCATAAAAACACATAGGCTAACATTATCAATACACAGCACTGAGCAGCCCACACATTAGAACGCAACAGAAGACATGATCGTTCTAACAGCAGCCACATCAGAATACGATCCATTTACAAGAAGCCTCCTCCTCCACCACCACCATATCGCGCCGCGTTTCTTTTCTGTTCTATTCAGTAAATTAATGAGAATGACGCGGACAGAAGCATGCGTCCCGTGCGTCGCATGCGAAACGAGGAACAAGACGGCCACTGCACTGTCTGTAACTGACACTGTTTGCTGTTCGATCTGATCCGTGTACGCAATGATCAGTGGAACGCCGCGCGCCCAACAGAAGACATGATCATTCTAACAGCGGCCACATCAGAATACGATCCATTTACATGAAGCGCCCTCCTCCTCTTCCACCACCACCACCACCACCATATCGCGCCGCGTTTCTTTTCTGTTCTATTCAGTAAATTAATGAGAATGACGCGGACAGAAGCATGCGTCCCGTGCGTACTACGCACGGGTGGTGGTTGATGAAGTCCTGTATTCCTTTGACACTGTTTGCTGTTCGATCTTATCCGTGTGTACGCAATGATCAGTGGAACGTACGCCGCGCGCCCAGAGCGCAAGATCGCGCTGCGTAAGATTGGTAAGCCTTAAGGCTGAACTCCGATAGAGTTGCAAAGGAAACTTCAAAGGAGACTTCTGTCCGTGAGTGACAGTAACCAATATTACAGTTGAATTATATACACACGCGTCGCACTCATAGAGAAAGAAAAAAGGGGGAAAACAAAGGTAAATGTTTAATTCCTCCTCTTTACTCCTTTCCCTCGGAGGAAGGGAAAAAAAACAACTTATCGACTCGTGCTTTTTGGAGTCGACACGTGTTATGCAAATCGATGCATCGATGTATCGATTTTTTGGTTAAAGCCCTAATAGTCATACCCCCCCCCCCCCCCCCCCCCCTCTATGTTGCTTCTACTTTGATGCTGCAGATGTTTCCCTGCAGACAGAGACTTGCTTTGTCCTGCAGACGGTCCAGAACTTTGTTGTTGTCAACAAATCATGCTAACAAAACATTCGTCTGGCTCAGGACAGGCGGTGCTAATTTGTTAGGGGGAGGGAGGTTGTGTTTTAGCCAATCACAGCACAGCAGTCTCCAGCAGATTCAGTGAAGGTGAGGTGGGGTTAGATTCTTTTTTCAAACAGATTTGTTTACAAACAGTGTTTGTACACACACTAAAGTTGCCTCTATTACCTTTAACCTGTGCCCATCCCTGAAGCAGTGTTGATTTTGAAGCAGTGCTGGACTGGGCGAAAGAAATCGGCCCGGACATTTTTAGCGTGATTTGGCCTAGACCGGCCCCAACCACAACCAGCGCGTGATGGACCTGTTCTACCTGGTATAGTTGGTTAACCAGATGTAACTCTTTGAGAGCGTAAACATGAAACCAAATGGACCCTTGCGGGTCCATTTGGTTTCATGTTAACACTCTCAAGAGTTAAAATATTCATCTAAATTGGCCCAAGTCTAATTACAAAATGTAGCAGATTAATGGTCATTTTGATCTGTATGTTTGACTGTTTTGTTTCCCAAATCCAGCCTGGAATTGTGGACAAAAAAGCAAAATAAATATTTAGTTTTGGGGGTCTGTTGCGGCTAAAATGTCCTCAAATGGTGGTCTGTGGCTCAAAATTCTGAATGAATAGTGGGCCCTGGGATCAAAAAGGTTGAAAAACAGTGCTTTTATTCATACCGTGATACCAACGCCCCCCTACGGGCCGTGGCCCTCCGGGAGACCTCCCTGTACGCCCAAAGGTCAATCCGACCCTGTTTTGAAGGCAAATTTATAGGCAATTCACGCACGTGTTGCTCTCTGTGACACATTGTGAGCTTGTAGATTAGCTATTCTTGGAGACACCAGACACAACCATACATAAAATTACTAGTCATTTCATGTGCATATGGAGTTGTCTTTTAGTTCTACTGGATCTCATCTCCACTTCCCTTCCTAACATTTTACACTAGTTTTAAGTGTTGACAAAATGGTCAGTATATTTATTCATACCGCCTGGTAATAGGCATACATTTTTAATGATAGTTTCAGTCGACAGAATGGTCTTCAAAGGGGCCTGATTTGCAGATTTGCTGGACATTTGTGTCTGTGTGTGTGTGTGTGTGTGTGTGTGTGTGTGTGTGTGTGTGTGTGTGTGTGTGTGTGTGTGTGTGTGTGTGTGTGTGTGTGTGTGTGTGTGTGTGTGTGTGTGTGTGTGTGTGTGTGTGTGTGTGTGTGTGTGTGTGTGTGTGTGTGTGTGCGCGTGTGTGTGTGTGTGTGGTGTACGTATGTGAATATTGCCAAACGTTCAATACAAACTGTATAATCCCCAGTGCTCACATTAATCATTTGGCGCGGCAGTGCTGCCGGTGCTGATGGGGTTTGTTTGTCCTGGGCTGGTGGAAAGTGCTGAACCTTCGCCAAGTTACCATGCAAGAAAAGTGTTCTCTGCATATTCTGTACACACTCGATCACAATCCATCTAGGTCAGGGGTTTTCAACAGGTGGTCCGGGGACCACCAGTGGTCCTTGAGAAGGTTCCAGGTGGTCCCCAGGCTAAATGATGGAAAGTTGGTTAACCAGATGTAACTCTAGAGAATGTAAAAATGAAACCAAATGGACCCTTGCGGGTCCATTTGGTTTCATTTTTACACCCTCAAGAGTTAAAATATTCATCATCTGAATTAGCACTATTTAATTAAGAAGTCTACACTGTTTTGTTGACAAAGTACAGCCTGGAATTGTGGACAAAACCAAAAGAATTATTTAATTTTAGGTCTTTGGGGCTAAAATGTCCTCAAATGGTGGTCCGTGGCTGAAATGCTGAATAAATGGTGGTCCCTGGGATGAAAAAGGTTGAAAACCCCTGATCTAGGTACTGTCCACCACAGAAGAGATCTCCTCTCACCATAGGTGATTTTAGGCTGTCCGAGCGAGAGAGAGAGACAGACAGACAGACAGACAGACAGACAGACAGACAGACAGGACAGACTGACAGAGACACACACACACACACACACACACACACACACACACAACACACACACACACACACACACACACACACACACACACACACACACACACACACACACACCAGGCGCGGTCCTACAATATAGGCAAACGAGGCGGCCGCCTGGGGCCCCTCAACCCCGGGGGCCCCGGTGGCAAATAACCATACAGTTGGCCATCTAATTGGGCCCCCCTGAACAGTGAGCATCAGTCAGTGAGTTAATAAATAATGATTTTGTAAGTTTCAAATCAAAAGTAAAAACAACACAATAAAATTGGCCCTACAGAAACCGTGTACATCCCCTCCCATTTGCGTTAAAGTGGAATATTCCATGATCCATGCCATGTGCGCGAGACGGTGAGATCACTATTCCAAAACATTACCCATCACGTTACAACAACCTATCAGAGACATTCTACCTAGCCTACTACTTCAGAAAGAAATAAGTTAAGTAGAGGTCTTCACAGGTCTCAAGAAATCCATCCGAAAACCGAAATAAATCCATGCAATATCGCCGAACTGTTCGGCAAATTATTAACAAATTTAAACCAGAACCAAGTCGATCCGTGACATTTTTCCCGATTCCGAACTGTTCCGAGATTTCTTTTAAATGGCGGCGCCGAACCCGTCCGAAATGCGACACGCACGGGCATTCCAAGAGACCCGACTTTATGAACTAATATAGCTGACGAATTGACCATTATACATTTTACACTCGTCACGAGAGAGGAGAGAGACCCAGACAGAGGGAGGCTGTGCCGCCAGCAGCTCTATGCCGCTGCAGGCTGCAGGCTGCACTCTCCACGTGAGCGGAGGAGCAGGGAGGTGGAGGAGGTGGTTTACCTTACGCACGCAACTTTGTCATTAACTTGCATTGAGCTTTTCACCTCGTGTAGGCCAACGGTACTGTTTTAGGGGTCCGTGATATAATGTAGTCTAGAATTAAACCCCCGCAATATTATTACCGTCCATCAGCACAATTCAGCTGCAGCTGAGAGACACACAGAGCAGCAGGGCAGTGCAGCGCGCTGCCTGGAGGCAGAATCACATTCACATACCAGATATTTTCTTAAAGGGGAATTCCACCCAAAAATCAAAAATTTCCTGAGAGAAATGTTGTGAATAAATGTGAACCAAATTTGGTACCATTTGTACCCTCTCAGGAAAAAGGGTGTTAAAGAAAAATCATTAACATGGTGAAATACATCTTGATGATGTCATCAGATGTATTTCACCATGTTAATGATTTTTTCAGACCTCCATTTTTAGGAAATACTGAATTGGGGGGACTTTTTATCATGTCCACACAACATCTCTAAGGTTAAGGTATATTAATTAAATATTAAAATGTTAAAAATGGGTGGAGTTCCCCTTTAACATTAACATTTGCAACAACAAAAAACAAACATGTATTTTGTGTAGTACAACATACAGTAGCCTAGAACACACCATCTTATGCGCATCATTCTCTATCTTTCACCCACACACACTCATACAGGCACACATACCCACAGACCTCTCTCACATAGTCTCCCTCTCTGTCTCTGTCTCTCTATCTCTCTAGCTCTCTCTCTCTCTGTCTCTCTCTCTCTCATATTCTTTATTGTTCAGGTACAATTTTAGATAAAATGTGACTGAGTGACTCACTCACAAATCTTTTCAGTCATTTTTTCTTAACTATTCTTAAAAAAAGTAAATATTTTGCTTTTTGGAATACAATGGTGTGTTACATGATACGTATTTCTTGCATTTTAAAAGATTGTAGTTTAAAACTTTTAGGGCCCCCATAGCTAAATCCGCCTGGGGCCCCCAAATTGCTAAATCCGCCACTGACACACACACACACACAATGAAAGAATAGAATACAATAGAACAGTGGTTTTCAACCAGTGGTCCCTGAGAATATTCCAGGTGGTCCAGGTGATGAAATGGTGGACAGTTGGTGACCAAATGGATCCCTATAGATCTGTAACTCTTGAGATCGTAAAATGATACCAAATTTGGTATCATTTTACTCTCTCAAGAGTTAAATTATATTTAAACATCTGAATTACTTAATGTTCAAGAATCTGCACAAATTGAAGAAGAAATTGTAGAAGAATTGTTAGAAATGTTATTTTGACCAACGTTTTGCCAGTTTCTCTCCTAAATTGTGGACACAAATTTGAAAAATCCTTAGTTTTGGGTCCGAGAGACTAAACTCTAAAATGCAGAATAAATAGTGGTCCCTGGTATGAAAAAGGTTGAAAACTACTGGAATAGAACATAATTCATGTTGGAGTAATCGTGGAATTCCTCTTTGTGCGCATCTATGAGCAAATCAATGAAAGCAATCTGGAGTGAACATACAGGCAGTTAACGAGGTCATATAGCGCGATCGGATTTTCTTTGTTTTCTTTCCACTGCCGCGGCTCAAACCAGTTCGATCGGTAAAAAAAGCCCTTATTTTTGAAGCTCAGATCTCCTAAACAGGATGTGCTGTTTCTGTTATGCTGTGTCTGTTGTCTTGCCTAATCGATCATCTGGCGATGTACCCAAAAACATCCGGGTCACAAGTCAGGAAGAGCTGTGTAGCCCTGGCTGCTTAACCCATGCGCCAGCGACATTGAGGGGGCAAACCGGAGGAGAGCCGTTTGAATGCATTGGGTTGAATGCATGTCAATGGGACGGGGGAAAAAAAAGTTGTCCCCAATTCTGTCCCAAATGAAAGTCAGCAACGGGATGATCATCAGACGATGCGCACGGACTAATAGTTGGATTAAAGAATGAAATCTACATCTCGTCGTGATACGAGCCGTCCGCGTGACCGGCGGGGGGGTTCCCACGGGATGTCCACGAGCAGCTCGAGAACGGCGCTTTAAGAATTAATATGCGCAGGCCATATAACTCAGACCCTTGGAATCATTTAATCTGCACAGAGACCAGACGCATCTTCTCTTTAAACCTACAAGACCTCAGTCCTACAAGGTTTAAAGTCTCTCTCTCTGTCTCTCAAATCCAAAGAGCTTTATTGGAATGAGAAAACATGTGTTTGGGCATTGCCAAAGTCAGTATAACAACCATACAATCAAAACATCAAATCAAAACAAAACAACAATTGCTCATGTTTTCAGAATCTCCGTCTTGCGTGTGTTGGACAGGTCGAGTGGGGAAACGGGACAAAATGTGGTCAGCAAATTTTTAACATCACGATGTCAAGATTACAAGGATAATTCAGGATTTCTATTTACTTGCGAGCAGGCCAAAATAGATTAAAAATACACATCGGGCCAAAATAGAATAAAAAAATGTTACCAGTTGAGAGTCGGACTGTGTTTCAGCATGCACATGCTCCAGTCACAAAGGACTGGAAACGGCCAAAAAGTATCAGCAAAACTTTCTCTCTCTTAACAGCAAAATAAATGCAACGAGGAAACTGCATGCATTAAAAAACTGAAATGCATGACTAAAGCTCAGTTTCCTGTTCTATGATCCTCACCAAGTACTGCTTTCACAGTAAAAATGAGAAAGTGAAGTAAATTTGTGTGCGATATACCAGAGGGCCAGTTCTAATTCTAATTCACTATCATCCCATGTGGCCCAGAGATAATTCATTCACGGGCCTGATTTGGACCGCCGATGAGTTTGACATACGTGTCCTCGCCGCACCCTTATTTGTTTGGCACTTATTTCCCTAATATATGATAAGATTGAATGAGTCCTACAGCATGTCGCTTCATCAACACTGCGCTGATAAACATTATAGCTTTGCATTATCGAAACCTCTTTTTTTCCCCCCCTACAGAGGCTGATCCCCCCCACCCCCCTCCCCTCCCCTCCCTCCCGTGTGGAAATGTACAATTTCCGGCTTGCATGGTTGCATCAGCCGTGCCAAGAATCATTCTGTTGCAGCTTCATTTCTGAGTGCATTTTCTCCTCAATTTACAGCTCCAGCATACCGTATAAGCATTGATTGGATGGGCAGCGCTTTCGACAGCCCCAGGAGGCACCGATTGTATTTGTGTGTGTGTGTGTGTGTGCGCAGGGGCGGATTGGCCATCTGGAGTACAGGGAGTTTTCCCGGTGGCCTGCCTGCGCCACCTAGTGGCCTGCTGGACAAGATCCAAAATGCACTAGTGGTGGCACTTCCAAAATGCACTAGAATGTGCCTAGATGCTCGCCTGGGACATACAGATCAAAATGACCATTAATCTTCTACATTCTCTAGTTGTTGTGGACTAAGTTGGGCTAATTCACATGATGAATATTTTAACTCTTGAGGGTGTAAAAATGAAACCAAATGGACCCGCAAGGGTCCATTTGGTTTCATTTTTACGCTCTCAAAGAGTTACATCTGGTTAACCAGCTGCCACCCCGGGTGGCTTGGCAAAGGCAAAATTGTCCGGTGGGAAAATATGTGCCAATCCGCCCGTGTGTGTGTGTGTGTGTTAGGGCTGTGTTCAAAAAATCGATCCAGCGATCCGATATCGATTCACGCTCAAAAACACGACATCGATTAAAAAATGTGTGGATCGATCTTCTCCAGGCGACTGGCACCATTTTCTTTTACACGGAGGCGCACTATAGAAAAGACAGACACTACTAAATGCGTCGCCGCCGCTGCCAAAAAAACACGTGCCAAAAAAAGCTCGTTTTGGACAGCATGAGGGGCACATATATTCTGTGAAATCGTGCTCGATTCCTGCCGTGATTCCTGGGGGCACAACGAAGCACCTGCAGCCCCTGGTAAGTGGCACTTCGCCACTTTAAAAACAGGCTTGGATGACTAGCGGCGAGAAATCTTTCACCAAAACTGGTCGCATGCGGAAAGCAACTTTTTCTCAAGTCTGGCAGTGGGTCCTGACTGCGTGGAAAAGTGTCAAAACATCCATCCACGATCACGAACGGGTTTCGAAAGGCTGGGCTGCTGCGCGATCAGGACGAGGCGGCGAAAAAAGCCTAAGATAGACAGTTGGTTAACCAGATGTACGGTAACTTTGGGGGAGTTAGGTGGTCTCCAGCACACATACTTTGGAAGCACATGCGGCGCGTGGATCAGCTATTTAAGCGAGCAAGCTTGTGGATCGCTTATTTACAGAGAATCGAGACCATTGCGTCGCAATGAAGGGGGCTCGCACGTGCGAGTGAAAAGCGACTCGGGAAAACAAACAACTGTCTTTCAGTTTGAACGCACGGTCATTTCCCAAGCCTATACCCTCGGTCTGGATTCTGGACATATTGTAAAGTGTCCGTGTCGCTTCCTTCCCCGCGTAGAGTACATACAACAAGTGTAGGCCTATCCAAGGGCGGGTTGGCCATCTGGAGTACAGGGAGTTTTCCCGGTGGCCTGCGCCACCCCCCCAGGGTGGCCTGGCAAAGGCAAAATTGTCCCGGTGGGAAAATATGTGCCAATCCGCGCCTGAGTGTATCTGTGTGAATCAACGTTGCAGCCCTCAGCCAGCGTATGGCCAGAATGCCGTGCCATCCGTTAAATTAAAACTATAAATAGGCCTACATACACGGAGATGCAATGCTACTTATTGAACCAAAGTAATAATTACGTACAGCACGTGCAGTTAAATGTTACACGTGTATGACTGAAACAATACAGTTCACGGCACAGTAGGCTACACGTTCTGTGCACTATAGATTAAAACACTTGAATGAGTTATAGCCTACAAATGCATTTTTTTCTTGAAGTCGTTTAAATAATAAAAAGGATGCTTCTCAAACACCATTTCGTTGCCGACAATCTCATCTGTGCAAGAAGTAAGAACCCTTACATATGGTAATTACCTTACTTATGGTAATTAATTAACAGTCCAGTGCGGCTTGTATATGTACACAATTGTTTTTTTTTTCGCTAAATTTGGCCGATGCGGCCTATATTCAGGTGCGCTTTATAATCCGGAAATTACAGTAGGGCCTACTTAATACTTGACTCTTCTCTCTCTGTGTCCCTCTTACACATACACAGATACAATCACCAACATATGGGGCCGTCTTGTCTATTGGACAGTATTTATTTCCATTATGTCTGTAAATAGATCGATATCGAATCGAATCGGATCGAATCGTGGATCGAATCGGATCGTGACCTTGTGAATCGAAATCGAATCGATCTAGGGAATTCGGATCGATTCCCAGCCCTAGTGTGTGTGTGTGTGTGTGTGTGTGTGTGTGTGTGTGTGTGTGTGTGTGTGTGTGTGTGTGTGTGTGTGTGTGTGTGTGTGTGTGTGTGTGTGTGTGTGCGTGTGTGTGCGTGTGTGTGTGTGTGTGTGTGTGCATGTGTGTGTGTGTGTGTGTGCATGTGTGTCTTTGTAATCAGAGATTGTAATAAGTTGTGTACCTGCGGATATCAGATTCTCCTGGAAACAGATTGTGTTGGAGAACACTACAGTGTTTACCTCATGGCTCCAGCCCTGAATCACCACCTTAAAAAAATACTACCTTAATTTTTGTTTCTCCTGCGATTCAGAATAATGAAGTGAAACAAAATGAAAATTCATACTGCCAGGCAATTACTGTGTGTGAACAGTAAACAGACAACAGTTGGTAGTTTTGTATTGATTTGGCTGATTTTGGGGGGAAAAAATAATCCACCCGGTAACAAGATGTGCACATGCACACACACTACAGTGGGGGGCAGTGTAACATTCCAACAGCACATACAAGAAGGCCCCACCCATCCACTCGATCCTGATTGGTCGGAGGAAGGCCCGTCTCATCACGATTGGACGAAAGGCTTTTCACCCAGAGCCCCAAATGGAACTTTTTTTGGCTCCTTTTTTATCCTATACAGGGTTTGACACTAAGGTCTCCGATGCACTTGCCCATCGGGCAAGTGCAAGTCAGGTTCTACTAGCACTCAGGTCATGGTCACTTGCCCCCCAAAATATATTGTAAATTTTGCATTTAAGTTTACTTCCTACTTGGGTGCTTTAAACCAGGGGTTTTCAACAGGAGGTCCGGGGACCACTAGTGTTCCCTGAGAGGGTTCCAGGTGGTCCCCAGCTAAGTTGGTTAACCAGATGTAACTCTTGAGAGCGTAAAAATGAAACCAAATCGACCCTTGCGGGTCCATTTGGTTTCATTTTTTCCGCTCTCAAGAGTTAAAATTCATCATCTTAATAACTTGACTGCCTTCAAGACAAATTTATCTTGTGTTGTGTTATAGTGCACTAAGTTGCACACTTGCCCGATCAGACAACCAGGTAGCAGTCTTCACTTGCCCCACCATTTTTTTACTTGCCCCGGGCAAGCGGGCAAGTGTTCGTGTCAAGCCCTGCCTATAGGCTCACTGTGGGACAGGGAGGAACTCCTTATATGGTCACCACACTCTATAGTAGCAAATCCTCCAAAAAATAATTAAGTGAAATCGCTTACTATTACTTACTAATTCATTCATTCAGCTAGGTAGATACCATGAATAGATAACTATGTAACTATAACTATTTTGGCAAGGTTATTATTATATCTATCTTCTTAACACAAAATCTATTTTCTATTGAAAACATTTTCTTTAGTTCTGTGAGCAACAAGATTTATATCTTCTACAGGACTTATATTAGGCAAGTACATCAATTGTTGAAGTTGCAACAGATACCCAGCATGCATAAAGCTCTGAGGTCTGACTCAGATTTTTTTCAATGGTGAAATGGTGTTGGTTTAGTGATGCGACAATTGTAATTAGTTAGTAGCGTAGTGTCTTAAATCAATT
Organism: Benthosema pterotum; assembly: GCA_039105355.1. Lineage (NCBI taxonomy): Eukaryota > Metazoa > Chordata > Actinopteri > Myctophiformes > Myctophidae > Benthosema > Benthosema pterotum. The sequence continues at coordinate 12,887,880 of CM076971.1, read as the reverse complement.
TAAATGTACTGTAAGGACTTTAATTTGAAATATCCTTGAAATTTGGATTGTTTGCATGCCATCATGCTTGGTGGGGCAGTCAGGGCATTCCCATACCCATGCCTAGATCCGGCCGGGCCTGGTAGGGCGATACATCTGCGTCTACGTGTGTCTGTGCGCGTGTTGGATATTAGATTTTGAGTGAGGATAAATGCAGTGTTTTACACGAATAAAACACAGTGTTGCTCCGTAGGAATGTTCTTTTCTCATGTAGAATACAGTGACGTGTGTAAAAGCCATCATCAGTAGTGCCAGTGTGACAGAATAATATTTTCCTTCTGAAAGCAGGACTCTTGTATTACAGCAATGGATGTTATATTTCATTCCTCTGGTCCAAGTCTCATCACGTTGTAACTCCCCAGTGAACCAGTGGGTGGCAGCAGACCATGTTTTGCTTCTCCGACAGCCTCTCTGTCTCTCTCTCTCTGTCTCTCTCTCTCTCTCTCTCTCTCTCTCTCTCTCTCTCTCTCTCTCTCTCTCTCTCTCTCTCTCTCTCTCTCTCTCTCTGTCTCTCTCTCTCTCTCATCCACGTTTTCCAGTCTGACAGCCGTTGCCATGACAACAGCAGGCCATGTCTGTGATGCAAGGCGTCTGTTTTTGAGACACACACACACACACACACACACACACACACACACACACACACACACACACACACACACACACACACACACACACACACACACACACACACATGCACACATGTTTGTATTATATTACTAGACATCAACATGATGTCGTCAAAATGATTATATGAACACCTTTTCAATCCATATCCCCCCTGGGATGGGTTCCTTGGATGGGTTATACCAGGGTGTCCACAGCAAGATGATGTGTTTGCCACGATCATTTTGACCATATTTTGTACTCTGGCTATACAGTAATGAGGTCTTCATTACCAGACCATCCTGGGGCAGGTGCGGGTGTAACATTCCCCAATTGGGTGCTTATCATCGCCCGTGTCGCTTCGCTCCATGGGCGAGGAAGTCGCCGCCATACCATTTTACAGGACTTATATTAGGCAATTAAGCATCAATATTAACATCAGTTGTTGTTGAAGTTGCAACAGACACGCAGCATGCATAAAGCTAAACGTCTGACTCAGAGAGTTTTCTGTTTTCAATGATGAAATGCTGTTGGTTTAGTGGAGAGATACTGTAACTGTATAGTTGGTCAGTAGCAGCAGTAGTAGTGTTTCAAATCATTTTAAATTGAAATGTCTTGGGTTGTTTTTCATGCCATCGTGTTTGATGGGGCAGACAGGGCATTTAGGGGGGCATTGCCCCTCTAATGCACCCCCCCACCATGGTGACATGGTGGTCACCATGGGTTGACACTAAGGTCTCCGAGGCACTTGCCCATCGGGCAAGTGCAAGTCAGGTTCTACTTGCCCTCAGGTCATGGTCACTTGCCCCCCAGGTTCCAGGTCGTCCCCAGTTAAGTTGGTTAACCAGATATAACTCTTGAGAACGTAAAAATGAAACCAAATGGACCCTTGCGGGTCCATTTGGTTTCATTTCTACACTCTCAAGAGTTAAAATTCATCATCTTAATTAGTCGTTTTGATGTGTTAATTTGCCTGTTTTGTTTCCCAAATCCAGCCTGGAATTGTGGATAGCTAGAAAGCAGTGAAAGACACAGAGGCAGAGTGCAATGACTGCCTTCAAGACAAATTTATCTTGTGTTGTGTTATAGCGCACTAAGTTGCACACTTGCCCCATCGGGCAACCAGGTAGCAGTCTTCACTTGCCCCACCATTTTTTTTACTTGCCCCGGGCAAGCGGGCAAGTGTTAGTGTCAAGCCCTGATCACCATGTCTTAACGGGCTGTACATCAATCTGTGCTCTAATCATGGGATCACATGATCCCAGAGAGTCAAACTGCTATTCCCATCCCACTGACCGTTAGTAGATTTGCTGCTAATCGACTGAGTAGCGATTAGTCCCTGATTAACTGATTAACTAGATCTGTTGATGGATTATTGATCCTCTCAGAGCAGAGTTGAGATGATTAGTGTACTGAAGACCTGACGTCACGTCGGTTGGTTCCACTACCCAGGGGGTCATGGGGTCCGTGCAGGGTCGGATTGACCATTGGGCGTACAGGGAGGTCTCCCAGTGGGCCACGACCCATAGATGGCCGGTGGTATCACTGTATGATTAAAAGCACTGGTTTTCAACCTTTTTGATCCCAGGGCCCACTATTTATTCCAAATTTTGAGCCGCAGAGGACGACCGTTTGATGACATCCTAGCCCCAACAGACCCCAAAACTAAAGATTTATTTTGTCCACAATTCCAGGCTGGATTTGGGAAACAAAACATACAGATCAAAATGACCATTATTCTTCTACATTTTCTAACTATAGACTTGGGCCAATTTAGATGAATATTTTAACTCTTGAGAGTGTTAACATGAAACCAAATGGACCCTTGCGGGTCCATTTGGTTTCATGTTTACGCTCTCAAAGAGTTACGTCTGGTTAACCAACTATACCAGGCAGAATTGCTATGGGCCGGTCTAGGCCAAATCACGCTAAAAATGTCCGGGACGATTTTTTTCGCTCAGTCCACCACTGGGACACACCTCGGAAAACATCATGTGCTGATGCCAGGGCCCACTATTTCTTCTGCATTTGAGCCACTGTCCTCCATTTGATGACATTTTAGCCCCACAGACCGCAAAACCAAAGCTTTCTTTTGGTTTTGTCCACAATTCCAGCCTGGATTTTGCAAACAAAGGTCAAACAGGAAAAAAAAAAGAAAAAAAAAGGGGTTGAAAACCACTTAAGTTTAATGGAAAAAAGAAGGCTTGTCCGTGCACCGTTTCGACCCTTCTGGCCTGGTTTGGTCTCCGTCAGGAATGAATCGTAGATAAGAACCGTGTTAAAAAAATAAATAAACAAACAACCCCTATTGTGTCTTTTGAACACAAATGTCTCTGAGTTCAGAGTGTGTAATATACCGTAAATTATTATGAGTAAACATATGAGTAAAATTGCCACAATGGATTGTTTATTTTTGACCAAGGGGAGATGGCGTCACTAGAGGGCGCTTTCTAAAGTGGACTCTATCCCACTTTAGAAAACCTAAAAGGAATAGAAATAGTTCTAATCATGCCTTCTGGCTGGGTATAATGTGCCATGAGGATGAAAATACAATTGAAAAGAGATAAAGTGAAAGTATTGTTTTGCTCAAAGGGCCAGGGTCCGCCAGACTGTGTATTCAACAGTGATTCAGTGCTGCTCTGTGCTTTTTGGCCAAACCAAGTGACGGTGCCAAAACGTGGCTTGGCCAAGCCTAAACCAGGCTGGCACAACCCAGCGGCATAATTATTACTATATGTTATATGGCTCTGCTTTGTCACACTTTAGTATTGCTTCGTGTTTGTCAAAGACTGATTTTGTAAATGAAAATTGTATTAGCGGTTTGGAGAACTTGCAGTACAATTCAAACAAAACTCAATACAACACTGATGACTGTGAACCAGTTGGAATACACTTGTTCACAGTGACAGCCACCCTGTTCATTTCATCAAACATTTAGAGCAGTGTTTTTCAACCTTTTTCATACCAGACCCCTCTGTTTATCCAGAATTTGATTCACAGACCACCATTTCATGACATTTTAGCATTACAATTAAAATTAGCGTTAAAATTAAACCAATTGGACCCTTATGGGTCCATTTGGTTTTATTTTACGCTCTCAAGAGTTAAATTATATTAAACAGTCCACACAATTAGAAAATGGAGAATAATTGTTATTTGTTTTGCCAGTTCTCTTTCCCAATTGTGGACAAAAACTGAACATCACGAACTGTCAACTCAAAACCCAAATACTGTTTTCAAACGTCAGTAGTAGCATATACAAGAAAACCTTCCAATTCTCCCCTCTATTTTGCATTGTATCTAAGTGGAATGATCACATTTCTGATGTGTAGATCTTGTTGAGCCGGTCATTTTGAAAGTAGCTTTCAAGTCAAAAAGGTGTGGGCACCTCTGTACTAGGGCTTCTCTTGGGGTCTTCAAGGTATTTTTGTTGACCAGTGAGGAGGTTCTGTAGGTTCTAGGTTGGTCAGAGCAGTTAGTAGTCCATGTACGCATGCTGTAAACAATTAGTCAAAAGGTTCTACAGAACATTTCAAAGCACTGTGTTCACCCCTAAAAAGTGAGCTTGTAGATCAGCGATTCATTTCCAGCGTACAAGTTTGGTGTAGAAGGAAAAAGTGCAGAATAATGAGCCAAAGGTCAAGTTTACAAAACATTGAGGGGTTCTTTTTTGGGGGGTGGGGTTGTTGGTTGGTCCTTTGACTTGAAATTGTTTGAGAAACTCTAAACTAAACAGCGTCTCGATTCCCACCAGTACGACTGACTGCAGTCAATTCCCAGCAATATGGAAAAAAATGAACCCAAACAGAACAAGCTTTAAATTAACTTTAGGGGGTTTTAGGTTCCGCTGAGTGCCAGATGCAGAGAGGCATTGACAACATTGAGTATGACACGTTGTTTGTCTCCGTTCGACATCATGAGAGGGTCGTATACACAAACAGCCCACAAAACCAGCTGAAAAATATGCCAATCAGTAGAAATCGGTCAAATCTCTCCCTCTCCCCGTCCTGCTGTCGACTCGGCCCAATGAGCAAGCAGGGCCGGGTGTAAAATTTCCCAATTTGGGGGGGGGGGGGGGGCAGGAGAAAATGGTATGGGTGCGGCTTCATCGCCCGCGCATGTCGCTTCGCACCACGGGCGATGAAGCCGCACCCATACCATTTTCGTTTACAGGACTTTTATTAGGCAAGCAAAACATCAACAATAACATCAGTTGTTGTTGAAGTTGCAACAGACACGCAGCATGCATGAAGCTAAAGTGACTCAGAGAGTTGTCTGTTTTGAATGATGAAATTATGTTTGTTTCGTGGTGTGAGAATTGTAGTTAGTCAATAGCAGTAGTAGTGTTTCAGATCATTTTAAATTAAATTTAAATTTAATTTGAAATACCTTGGGTTGTTTTGCATGCCACCATGTTTGGTGGGGCAGTCAGGGCATTTAGGGTGGCATTGCCCCCTCATGCCCATGCCTAGATCCGCCCCTGCGACTCGGCCCACTGAGCAAGGCCCAAGGATCCAGTTTCAGCGGCTCTTGTTTTTTTTTCTTCCTTTCCATACTGTGAATGCAGACATGGACTCTCTGCCATCCAACCAGCCAGCCAGCAGAGTGTTTGTCTGGTGCCATGTCATGTAGGGCTCTGCATGTCTGAGCAGGGCTCTGACTGGCAGATCAGGAGCTCTGGTGGGGGCTGCTGACTGGAATCCACAGGAGATGTGATGTGATGGCAGGCTGCTGGGATGGAAAGTATAATGTACTGCTGCAGCTTTTCTTTTCATTCAGGCTCTTGTCTATAACTTAGTGGTTTTCAATGTTTTTCATACCTGGGCCCACTATTCATTCAGCATTTGAGCCACGGACCACCATTTGATGAGATTTTGGCCCCACAGAACCAAAAATAAAGATTGCTTTTGTCCACAATTCCATCCTGGATTTGAGAAACAAAACAGTCAAACATACAGATCAAAATGACCATTGATCTTCCACATTCTCTAGTTGTGTAGACTAGGGCTGATTCAGATGATGAATATTTTAACTCTCGAGGGTGTAAACATGAAACCAACTGGACCCGCAAGGGCCCAGTTGGTTTCATTTTTATGCTCTCAAAGAACTGAAAGTTGGTTTCAATTTTACGCTCTCAAAGAATTAAATCTCCCCGGACCACTGGTTGAAAACCCCTGGACTAACTAAAAAAGAAACCTCATGTTTTGCCTGGCGTCTTCGGATGTTGTCTCTCTCTCTTCCCCTCCTTCCCGCTCCTGCGCGTTTGTGTGTGTGCATTCGTGTCTGTGTGTGTGTGTGTGTGTGTGTGTGTCTGTGTGTGTCTGTGTGTGCGTGTGTGCATACTGTAATCGTACCTCTACGCCCCAGTGTGCGTGTCTCCTCTCTAAATTCCCAGCTTGTTTCAGAGGGGCTTAGTGAAATCCGTGGCAGGTGGGCCCTGGCTGGCTGCGTGTTGGGTGTGGTGCTGCTGTACGTCTTCTCTAATGATGTGTTTGAAGGGAGGTTTGGGTGGGCCACTGAGCAGGCAGCCGGCTGGCTGGCTGGGTGGTCACCAGGCTGGGCCAGCTGCTGTCTGATACTCTGCCGGAGATCCATCCATCTATCCATCCATCCATCCGTCCATCTATCCCAGGGGTTTTCAACAGGTGGTCCGGGGACTACTGGTGGTCCCCAGCTAAGTTGGTTAACCAAATGTAACTCTTGAGAACGTAAAAACGAAACCAAATGGACCCTTGCGGGTCCATTTGGTTTCGTTTTTACGCTCTCAAGAGTTAAAATATTCAGCATCTGAATTAGCCCAAGTCTACGCAACTAGAAGATGGACAAAAGCAACGGAAATCTTTAGTTTTGAGGTCAAATGCTGAATAAATGGTGGGCCCTGGTATCAAAAAGGTTGAAAACCCCTGATCCATCCAACCACCCACCCACCCACTCACCCACCCACTCATCCACCCACTCATCCATCCATCCATCCATCCATCCGTCCATCCATCCATCCGTCCATCCATCCATCCGTCCATCCATCCATCCATCCATCCATCCACTCATCCACCCACCCATCCATCCATCCATCCATCCATCCATCCATCCACCCATCCATCCATCCATCCATCCATCCATCCATCCATCCATCCATCCATCCATCCACCCATCCATCCATCCATCCATCCATCCATCCATCCATCCATCCATCCATCCATCCATCCATCCATCCATCCATCCAATCTCTCCTGACTGTTTCCTGTCCAACTCTTACCTTTAACTGAGAGCCAAATTGAAACCAGCCCATCATACGTTCATCGGGTCCCACATTTTATTTTACCGTAGAGGGAGAGAGGGAGGGAGAGAGAGAGAGAGAGAGAGAGAGAGAGAGAGAGAGAGAGAGAGAGAGAGAGAGAGAGAGAGAGAGAGAGAGAGAGAGAGAGAGAGAGAGAGAGAGAGAGAGAGAGAGAGAGAGAGAGAGAGAGAGAGAGAGAGAGAGAGAGAGAGAGAGAGAGAGAGAGAGAGAGAGAGAGAGAGAGAGAGAGAGAGAGAGAGAGAGAGAGAGAGAGAGAGAGAGAGAGAGAGAGAGAGGGAGAGAGAGATGGGACACATGGAGCCACTCATGTGGTTTTGAGACTTGAGAGTTGAGAATGGACTGCTATTTAAATGTGGTTTAAGGGTGGTTTGAGCTCTCAAACCAGCCTTTCATATCAGTCCATTCTCATCATCTGAAATCTGGTATGCTTAAAAACTGGGAGGCTATAGGTTTAGTTGTTGTTGAAAAGTTTCCTGTGATTATTATTATTATCACATGGCATGGCATATTATTTTGAGTGTGTTAGTTCGAGGTCAAAAAGACCTTTATGCTTTTTTAATTGCATAAATGTTGAAAATAGCCTCCATTTCCATACAAGCTATTCCTTAAGACACCAACGTAATTTGGTCACGGGCTGTGCTCCAATCGCTCCGTCGTAGAACTGATGGGATGCATCAGACAACTATATAGTTTGTCCACCTAGAAGTTCACCCCGTTCCTTTTATAGTCCTTTATTTCACCAGTGGGGGTCGCCATTGTCATTACAAACAGAACAGTGTATAATCAATGTTTTACGTTGCAATGCTGGGTAATCATGGAACGTTTTATTAGTTCTAATACGGAGCGATCTCCTGTGGCGTCATCCCTGTCAGGCACAGATTAAAATATTAACTATTTTTAAACTAAAGGCGTATTATGTGTTTTAAATGTTCAATGCTAGTTATAGAGGGCAAGTATAATGTATTTATCCATATTTGTCTCGTTAGCCAGGGTTCCTTTTAATACCAGCCTAAAGAAACGATGAGCGGCTCTTGTTTTGCCAGGAGGATTAGCTTAACGTCCGTTTGTTTGTACATGTGCTGTCTTTGGGACTGTGTGCAGTAACAAATGAGCAGAACTACTAGTAGGCTTATGGTCTTAGTGTACTCTGGAGTGGTTTGTTGCTGGGACTAGAAGTTAGCTGCTTTGAAGGCTTAAGAAGAGGCTAGTCCTTCCTGACCTTAATGTTTAAGATGATGATAGGTGACAGATTGTTGGCAGAACAGCGGCAGCTCCTAGAGCTTAAATCCTTTAAGTCATCAGAAGTTGGAGGACTACTGTGGATGTTCTACAACGTCCATGTGCAGTATAGCTGCTACGGTTTTGGACACAGTTTGTCTCGTTCATTTGTCTCAAATGTCATAACAAGCCTTAAACCCAATATTGGCCACCAAGTGTGGTGCCAGTGCAGTGCCAGTAGAAGAATAATCTTTGGATTTGCAGCGCTCCCCGAATGACCTAATCACACACTCTCTGGGTCTGTGGCAAGCAGTTGTTTATCATGAGATCATGCGATCATCATTGTGCATTAATACGAGACAGATTGGGATTTATTTTGCTCTTTTTGCTTTTGTCCACAATTCCAGGCTGGATTTTGGTAAACAAAACGGTCAAACATACAGATCAAAGCGAGCATTAATCTTATACATTCTATAGTTGTGTAGACTTGGGGCTAATTCAGATGATGAATATTTTAACTCTTGAGAGTGTAAACATGAAACCAAATGGACCCACAACTGTCCATCCTTTAGCCTGGGGACCACCTGGAACCCTCTCAAGGACCGCTGGAGGTCCCCGGACCACTGGTTGAAAACAACTGCCATAAAGGAAATTAATAAAGGCCAATAATTAGTGCATTATCAATTGACTGCCAGTTTGAGCATCTTTGTGCAGTTAAACAAATATGTACAGTGAAGCAGTTGAGATTGTCACTGTTAACACTTGGCTGCTGATGGGGCACCATGGTGGTACCACTGCCCTGGAATGGTAATGCTTTTCACACTTCATTTAAAAGGTGTCAATGGATGACTAAGAATGGTTATAAAAGTACGCCTCTGTCTATTAGGAACCGCTAACCAAGTAGTAGGACATGTAAATGTGTTTTTAACCTGTTAATCCCCTGGTGACAGCATGGAACTTTCTGGTACCACATTCCTGCGGTTACCATTTCATTGCCATGGTGGTACCACCACTGACAATCTTACCACTGTACTGCCTGTGTCTTAAATGATGGTGTAGGTAGGTTTATAACATCCTAATGTAAAGAGGACAAATCCACCAAAACGCACCATTTTACACTGGCCATAATGACCCACCAAGCATGTGAGAGTGAGAACACCACACGTCAGATGTCACACAGCACAAACAGCATTCAGGTTAAAGATGAACTTGCCCTTTCATTGTAATGTGTTTTTTTTTGTGGGGGATTAATAGCGTAATGCTGTAGTTTGTGGCCTGGCTGACTCATGCCAGGTCACAGTTAGAATGTGGTCAGCCTGGCTGCCTCTCCAACCACATGCTAATTAGCCTGTCAAGCTCTATTATGCTGTATTTCAAACGACAAAAAAAGAGAAGTGTTTTTTTTTTTTTTCTTTTTTTTTTTACATTCATACATATTGATGATCTTCCTATCAGCACAGGGGTGGATGTAACATTTCCCAATTGGGGGGGCAGGACAAAATGGTATGGGTGCGGCTTCATCGCCCATGTCGCTTTGCGCCACGGGTGATGAAGCCGCACCCATACCATTTTCAGTTACAGGACTTTTATTAGGCAAGTAAAGCATCAATACTAACATCAGTTGTTGTTGAAGTTGCAACAGACACGCAGCATGCAAAGAGCTAAAGGTCTGACTCAGAGAGTTTTCTGTTTTCAATGATGAAATGCTGTTGGTTTAGTGGTGACACAGCTTAGTTAGTTAGTAGCAGTAGTGGTGGTTCAAATCATTTTAAATATAAGCACTTTAATTTGAAATATCTTGGGTTGTTTTACATGCCATCGTGTTTGGTGGGGCAGACTGGGCATCTAGGGGGGCATTTAGCTGACCTGTCATCTGTCTGTGGTCAACATTAGCGATAGAATACATGTTCAGAGACATTATCTTCTATAAAACATGAATGGTCTGAGAAACCTTTATAAAACCAAAGGTTAAAGTCTCCATCTGTGATTTCTCCTGCCTGCTGGCTGTAATTGCGAGCGCAGTGAGCTCGTAGGTGGCGAATGTCACATTTAGTTTTTTCCCCTTGTGTTTTTTCTAATGTTCTGATTTCGACCGCAGTACCTAATTACTGAATGTCAGTCTGCAGGTTTTTCTTGGGAATAAACAGTATATGATGCTGATTTACTATGACAGTATGTATGGTGCCTACGACTGACATTTTAGGCATTTAGCAGAGCAACTGAATCAAACTTACTTTAATTAGTTAAACTGTGTGTGCAAATGCTATCAAGGGCTAGGTTTACATGAAATGCGTCCACATACATACACTGCTGTCTAAAATCTACATAAAATTCTTATGCATCAATTTACGGGTGTTCATTCATAAAAAAACGGACCATCCTTTTGCTCGAACATGTTCAACAGAAGTAAGGGGTTGACACTATGGCCATTAAATAAAATGTAAGCTCATGTGGAGTTTGCTTTGCAGTTGCCCAAGTGTACATTTGAGTGAGGAGTCAAGTGTACATTTGGTGGAATTCATTTCAGGTCTTTTTTCTTTTATATATAATTACATATATTCTTCTCTGGTATCAGTATTTGGTATCGGCTAACACGAAAATCGTGGTATCGGAAATGAAAAAGTGGCATCGGGACATCCCTAGTCAAAATAATAATTTCCCCTACTTTGCATGTCCGTGGCCAAAATGTCCGCCACAAGGCAGCATGGTAATGCCCCCTGTATGCTCCATGCCCTCAGTGGCCTTTACTATACCTACCGTAGCGTCTGCATGTCCCTGCCTGACCCGTGATGATGGATAGTGCACGCCTCAGCAGCCCTCCTAAAAACTTTGGGATACTCCCGCTAATGAGCCGAGGAGGTTGTGTTATTGACAGGAGGGGAGGGGGGTGGGTGAGGGGGGACCGGTGGGGGCCAGCCGCGGTCGTAGAGCCACGGCGGGTCAGCAGCACTTAGAGATTGCACCGGGGCACAGGAGGAGGAGGAGGAGACACGCTGGAGTGGAGGAGGATGGATGGATGGCCCTCTCTGGTTAATCGACGTGTCCCTTAAGTGATTGCCTTCCCCTCGTTTATCAATCAGGCAATCCTTCACGCGGCTGTCATTCACCATGTCCTGCCCGGTGAAGGATGCCCGCTCATTTTCTTTAAAGCATCGGCGCTACGTCAAGATAAAGAGAGAGAAAGAGACAAGGGTTGAGGTCCGCGGCGACGGAATCTATATAACTGGATTAAGACTTATGTAATAATGGCGCCGACCGACTGGGGAGCAGGTGGTGGTGGTGGTGGGTGCTCAACCTGTGGCAATCACTTGTAGATTTGTAACCGATATAGGTTTTGTTGTCTCCACCGTAAGGTGGTGACCATAATTCGTACCCTGTCCGTCAGCCGATATGTCTGTCCGTGCACATCTCCATATATGGAGCTGTCAGTAGTCAGTATATCTCGATATATGTTAATAGTCAGTATATCTGTCAGGCTCAGGTTTGCACAGTTCAGGCCTGAGCCCGGACGGTGGAGACGAAGGGGCACTGGGCTTGTTTTTTTCTGGAATGAAAATAGACGCTTTTTCTTTGTAAATTGTGCAAAGATTTTGTGCCGTCACATTGGCCCGCTCATTGGCCCTTGTGGTTACAGTGTCTGCCCTGAAACCGGGAGGTCAGGGTTTGACTTCCGGCCAGGTCATACCAAAGACTCTAAAAATGAGGACCCAATGCCTCCCTGCTTGGCACTCGGCATCAAGGGTTCGAATGGGGGTAAGTCCCTGCGACATACTATCGTCATGTCCAGGGGCTGTACTTGTACATCAAGCTGCCTCACTCTACAGAAACATATAGATCAGCTCTTGACCTATATGGGCCTCTATGGCTCAGCTGAGCCTCATGACATCATGGCCTGACAAGGCTACTTACTTACAGTCACATTGACATATAGACAAAGTGCAGACAAAGTGGTCTTTCTTTAGCCCTTGGGGCTTAGCGAGACGGGTTACAGGCTCAGTTACAGGACTTTTATTAGGCAAGTAAAGCATCAATAATAATAATATCAGTTGCGGGAGAAAACAGAGAGATTTCTGTTTTCAATGGTGAATGCTGCTGGTTTAGTGGTTCCACAACTGTAGTTAGTTAGTAAATATAAGCGCTTTATTTTTAAAAAATCTTTTAAATTTGTGTTGTTTTGCATGCCATCATGTTGGGTGGGGGAGTCAGGGCATTTAGGGGGACATTGCCCCCCTCATGCCCATGCCTAGGGATCCGCCCCTGCCACCACCGGGCTCAGTGCAGGTAGCAGGTGAATTGAGGTGCATAAGGTGTGTGTGTGTGTGTCTCCAGGGCTCCTCGTTAACTCTGCTAATTGCTATGCAGCAGCATATGTACAGGTGGCAGTGATGACCTCCCTGTTGGCCCTTAATGGTGTTTCCTGAGCTCACAAACCTGTTGCCAGGAGGAGTAAACCCAGGTGATATGGTTCTGGAATGGGAGTGAGTTGCACTTAATTCCCCCTAGGACATTGATTCTAGGACAGACGAGAACTTAACTTTACTTGCTTTGTGGAAAGACTCCACCTTGAACCCCTATGAAACGATGAGACCAGTGGTCGCAAAACGATCTGGCTGTCTCTGGATAATAACCTTCCTATTGTGGCTGCCACCCATCTGGCAGCGACTAGCAGGAGACCCCGGGGGAGACCACGGCTCAGATGGAGGGATTACATCCACTCTCTGGCCTTGAGCCGTCTCTGGATCCACCAGGAGGAAGTCCTAATGTTGCTCTGGACGGGGAAGTCTGGAGCTCTCTGGTGGAGCTGTTGCCGCCCCTGAGACCCGACAATGGATAAGCGGTTGAAGATGGATTGATAATAATGATTATGATAATAATACCTATTGTTGGTTTTATCAAAACCACTTTGTTTATAATGGCCACTATTGTTGATTTTCCAAGTTTACATGGAATTTAAACAATTCTGGTGTTATCTAAGATCATTATTATAATGACTCTTACTATAAACTATCCTGCATATCAGCGCCCCCACCACCTCAGGACATTGTGGTACTACAGCTAAACTATCCATAAAGAAATGAGTGGTTATATTAGTGGTGATTGAGGCTCAAACCATTAAAAATAAGCTTGGAGGACACATACAATATGAATACATATTAGTATTAAAAACATTTTTAGGAATGTATGTTATTAGCACTTTAATATGCCACATTAGCTCTGTATTTAGTCCTTGCCAGTTACCCAGTGTGTTCTAGCCGTTCCAGTCCACCCCCCTCCCTGCTGTGAGCACCGGGTCGTGTCCGAGGCACGCAGCGCCACTGGCGGCTGAACCTGGGCTGAACCATCTTTTCTCACACTGTTCTGCCTTTTGCACCATCTATGCATAGATAGGAGCTCTGTGAGCATCACTCCTCTCAGACCCTGTGTTCTCTGAGAGTCTGCATTCAAAAAAGATAAGACTGAGTCAGACCTGTCTGAAGCAGGTGATGCGGTACTCAGGGGTTGACACTAAGGTCTCTGAGGCACTTGCCCATTGGGCAAGTGCAAGTCACGTTCCACTTGCCCTCAGGTCATGGTCACTTGCCCCCCAGGTTCCTGGTGGTCCCCAGTTAAGTTGGTTAACCAGATGTAACTCTTGAGAACGTAAAAATGAAACCAAATGGACCCTTGCGGGTCCATTTGGTTTCATTTTTACACTCTCAAGAGTTAAAATTCATCATCTTAATTAGTCATTTTTTATTTGCCTGTTTTGTTTCCCAAATCCAGCCTGGAATTGTGGATATCTAGAAAGCAGTGAAAGACACAGAGGCAGAGTGCAATGACTGCCTTAAGACAAATTTATCTTGTGTTGTGCTACAGTGCACTATGTTGCACACTTGCCCGATCGGGCAACCAGGTAGCAGTCTTCACTTGCCCCACCATGTTTTTTACTTGCCCCGGGCAAGCGGGCAAGTGTTAGTGTCAAGTCCTGGGTACTGCAGTGGTTTTCAACCCTTTTGATAACGGGGACCACCATTTAATCACCATGTTAAGGTCTTAAAATTCCACAAAATGTCACTTCAATGAATGAATGAATTATTTTTTTATTGACAGAGATGAGAGGTTACATGAGAGGTTACAGTACAAGTCAAGTACACACTCCAACAAAACTGATAACAGCTTGGAGAATTACAGTACAATTCAAGTACAACTGCATCAAATCTGACAAAGACATTCAAATACACACAAAATAACTACTTCAGTAAAGTCAGAAGCAGCAAATCAAAGAGAAATGTACAAAGAGGAGAGGGGGGTGGGTGGGGAGATTTTATATACAATTTTGTTTTACAGAGGCCAGTTTAGAATTGCATCCATCTGTAGGTGCCCCTTGAGAGTTTTGAAGGAGTCAAGGGATTCACAAGTCTTAATGACTGTTGGTAGGGCGTTCCACATTTTGGTCGCATATGAGCGGAAGGAGTTAAGTCCCTTGTTTGTGCCAAATCTGGGTTGAACATGGTTAGTGGCACTCCGTCTGGTGTTGTGGGAGTGGACATTGACATTTAGGAAGTATATGGAGAGGTACAAGGGTATTTTCAATCTCATCTGGGGGGCTGAGAACAACTGTTAAAACATAACAGTGGACCTGTAATGTTTCCGGCCCCAGCTGTGCGGTGGGTTTTTATTGGGTGATGCCATGTATACACTGTGCTATTCAACGCATACGGCATGTCGTTAACAATCTCAATCATCATATTAAATCCCTCCCTGCTCCTTTTATTTACAAGAAATCTCACAGCACATCACAGTGAACGCACACACACATGCACACACACACACACACACACGCACACACACACACACACACACACACACACACACACACACACACACACACACACACACACACACACACACACACACACACACACACACACACACACACACACACAGTTACCATGGCAACAGATTCCACTTTTTTTCCTAATGTGCTGGTCTGGTTGGTTGTTTGCCCAAGAAATCAAATTTATGTCCAGTAAAAACTGACTGGAAACAGACAAGAGGATTGCAATTACACTGCTAATTAATTAACGATTAATTACTACAGTATGCAAACATGTGTACAGAACAATACAAAGAGCTTTGTTTGTTTGTATTAATGGATTGATGAACTATCGTGACGACGGGTATTGGTGGTGTTTGTTGAGACATTCTGTAAACAAGAGTCGTCAGTGTTTGTATACACGACATGACGTGATTTATATACGACTATGATTAGCACATACATTAGTACAATCACTAGGAGGCAGGGGCGGATCTAGGCATGGACATGGGGGGGCAATGCCCCCCTAAATGCCCAGTCTGCCCCACCACCAAACATGATGGCATGCAAAACAACCCAAGATATTTCAAATTAAAGGGCTTATATTTAAAATGATGTGAAACACTACTACTACTGCTACTAACTAACTATCTACAGCTGTGGCACCACTAAACCAACAGCATTTCATCATTGAAAACAGAAAACTCTCTGAGTCAGACCTTTAGCTTTATGCATGCTGCGTGTCTGTTGCAACTTCAACAACAACTGATGTTATTATTGATGCTTTACTTGACTAATAAAAGTCCTGTAACTGAAAATATGGTATGGGTGCGGCTTCATCGCCCGTGTCGCTTCGCGCCACGGGCGATGAAGCCGCACCCATACCATTTTCTCCTGCCCCCCGCCCCCCCTCAATTGGGAAATGTTACATCCGCCCCTGCTATGAGGATGTCTGGGATGATGTCTATTGTTTTTGTGTGTTGTGCACGGCACGTGCACCGTCTGTGGTGTCGTCACTCGTCTGTCTCATGCGAACCCACGCGGCGTGCGTGCACACACGTGCTCTCTATTGTTTGTTTTTCTTGTGTTGTGCACGCACCTACTGTGGCATCGTTGGCACGTGTCTATGCAAACACGAGCGCACGCACACACACACACACACACACACACACACACACACACACACACACACACACACACACAGGCGTGCATGTTTTGTATTTCTAGACACAAAGGCGACGGTGACAGCATTTTTTTGGGGGGGACGGCGATTTTGCCCTTATTTTGGTGTGTACGACTTTGACATTGACACTGATGGTGATGAAGGATAAATCAAACATTACTACAGTACATCCATCCTACCGATCTCAAACCTGTCTCAACCATAACACTATTCTCATCTCACGACAACCAGAAAAATGGTCTTCCACAACGTTTATATATTTATTTTGGTCCTCAACGTGTACAGAAGTGAAGTACGTGCACGCGTGCCCACACTCACATACACACACAAATGACACTTTTAAAGCCTGGACGCTCCTCCTCGGCAGTCTAATATGTGTCTGGCGACCAGATGGCCTAGCAGCGGGAGGGAGGGAGGGAGGGAGGGAGGGATGGAGCAGATCTGTGCTGCTGCTGCTGCTAGCCAGCCTCTGTTTGCTGTCCGTCCCTCCGTCCGTCCCTCCGTCCGTCCCTCCGTTCGTCCAGGGCTTGGCCAGGCTGGCTCTGACAGAGAGAGAGAGAGATGGTGAGAGGCAGGGGCGGATGTAATATTTCCCAATTGGGGGGCAGGAGAAAATGGTATGGGTGCGGCTTCATCGCCCGTGTCGCTTCGCGCCACGGGCGATGAAGCCGCACCCATACCATTTTCAGTTACAGGACTTTTAATAGGCAAGTACTGTATAAGCATCAATAATAACATCAGTTGTTGTTGAAGTTGCAACAGACACGCAGCAGGCATAAAGCTAAAGGTCTGACTCGGAGAGTTGTTTTTGTTTTCAATGATGAAATGTTGTTGGTTTAGAGACGATTGTAGTTATAGTTAGTAGCAGCAGTAGTAGTGTTTCAAATAATTTTAAATGGGCCTATAGGCACTTTGAATTAATTTCAAATATCTTGGGTTGTTTTGCATGCCATCGTGTTTGGTGGGGCAGACTGGGCATTGAGGGGGGCATTGCCCCCCCCCCCCCCCTATGCCCATGCCTAGATCCGCCCCTGGTGAGAGGGAGAGTCCAGGCTGGAGCCACAGCCTCCCTCTGAGTGACAATAGCAGGTGTTCATCTCACTGTCTGCTCTATAGCAGCATCACCTTGTTACTGTCGCTGCTGCTGTTAGACTGTCTGTAGCAGCGTTTGGAATTATTTGTTCAGGGGCGGATCTGGGCATGGGGGCGATGAAGTTGCACCAGGGCTTGACACTAACACTTGCCCGCTTGCCCGGGGCAAGTAAATAAAAAAATGGTGGGGCAAGTGAAGACTGCTACCCGGTTGCCCGATCGGGCAAGTGTGCAACATAGTGCACTATAACACAACACAAGATAAATTTGTCTTGAAGGCAGTCGTTGCACACTATCCACAATTCCATGCTGGATTTGGGAAACAAAACAGGACATCACACATCAAAATGACCATTAATCTTCTACATTCTCTAGTTGTGTAGACTTGGGGCTAATTAAGATGATTAATTTTAACTCTTGAGAGTGTAAAAATGAAACCAAATGGACCCGCAAGGGTCCATTTGGTTTCATTTTTACGTTCTCAAGAGTTACATCTGCAAAATTTACAATATATTTTTGGGGGGCAAGTGACCATGAGCTGAGGGCAAGTAGAACCTGACTTGCACTTGCCCGTTGGCAAGTGCCTCAGAGACCTTAGTGTCAACCCCTGTGCACCCATACCACCCCCCCAATTGAGAAATGTTACATCCGCCCCTGTATTTGTTGTAATTTTGTCATTTTTTTTAGAGCGCTGGTATGTACTGTACTGTATGTATTCTGAACTAACATGTTGTGCCAGGCAGGGATGGACCCCCTGGAGAGAAGGATTTGTGTGTGAAGTGATTACAATGATTGGCTGATTAAAAACCAAACAAACCGTGTTTTTTTTTACCTGGTTAAGAAAGGCTGTTGTTCAAAAACGGGGACAGAAAATACATAGGGAGCCCAAAAAACAAGTTGAATTTAAAGGGATAGTTCAGTTTTTTTTTTTTAGGTTAGGCTGTATCAGGTACTTGCCATTAACTGGGGTTGACACTAAGGTCTCTGAGGCACTTGCCCATCGGGCAAGTGCAAGTCAGGTTCTACTTGCCCTCAGCTCATGGTCACTTGCCCCCCAAAAATTTTGCAGATGTAACTCTTGAGAACGTGAAAATGAAACCAAATGGACCCTTGCGGGTCCATTTGGTTTCATTTTTACGTTCTCAAGAGTTAAAATTCATCATCTTAATTTGCCCAGGCCTACACAACTAGAGAATGTAGAAGATTAATGGTCATTTTGATGTGTATGTTAATTTGCCTGTTTTGTTTCCCAAATCCAGCCTGGAATTGTGGACAGCTAGAAAGCAGGGAAAGACACAGAGGCAGAGTGCAATGACTGCCTTCAAGACACATTTATCTTGTGTTGTGTTATAGTGCACTAAGTTGCACACTTGCCCAATCGGGCAACCAGGTAGCAGTCTTCACTTGCCCCACCATTTTTTTTTACTTGCCCCGGGCAAGCGGGCAAGTGTTAGTGTCAAGCCCTGCTATTAACTCATTGACCGCGATCGGATCTTCTTTGTTTCCTCTCCACTGCCGCGGCTCAAACCAGTTCGATCGGTAAAAAAGCCCTTATTTTGAAGCTCAGATCTCCTAAACAGGATGTGCTGTTTCTGTTATGCTGTGTCTGTTGTCTTGCCTAATCGATCATCTGGCGATGTACCCAAAAACATCCGGGTCACAAGTCAGGAAGAGCTGTGTAGCCCTGGCTGCTTAACCCATGCGCCAGCGACATTGAGGGGGCAAACCGGAGGAGAGCCGTTTGAATGCATTGGATGGAATGCATGTCAATGGGACGGAAAAAAAAGTTGTCCCCAATTCTGTCCCAAATGAAAGTCAGCAACGGGATGATCATCAGACGATGCGCACGGACTAATAGTTGGATTAAAGAATGAAATCTACATTTCCGCGTGATACGAGCCGTCCGCGTTTTCGGCAGTGGTATTCTAACGGGATGTCCACGAGCAGCGCGTGGACGGCAGAAAAACTATTAATATAGTGGTGTCAACTGTATTGACGTACAGAGTCCCGTAGTGGGAGTTCTTCTCTAATTTTGGTGAAATAGGAAGTAGCTTTTGTCACTTTGTGGAGGTCATTGGGGCCACGCGGTAAAAGTAAATTAATCCAAAACAACACATTTCATTTCTATCATTGTTCATTCATTTGATACACAAAAGCGGTAGAGAGATGCACACGGCACAGCAGTCATTCTAATGAGTGTTGTGGAGATGCGGTCAGCCTCATAACATCGGACTTCTTGTTTGTGTCCCAACAGGAAACAAGCTGAACAAGGACCTGAAGCACTACCTGAGCCAGCGCTTCCAGAAGTCGTCAGCCGACCACGAGCTGCAGCAGACTATCAGAGATAACCTCTACCGCCACGCCGTGCCTTGTGAGTACACACCAGAGACCCCCACCCCAACCCCCTCCTCTTCATGAAGCCTAGTGTGTGGTGTCCACGAGGCCAAAGGCATGGGGCACACACACACACACACACACACACACACACACACACACACACACACACACACACACACACACACACACACACACACACACACACACACACACACACACACACTTACTTCCCGGATGGAGGCCACGATGAACCTCTGCCCCAAATTTCCAGAGTGACCTTTTATACAGGTATAGCACCTCCATTTTTGGATATTACTCCACACACACACACACACCATCCCATTAGTACCTCTGGTTATGTGCGTTGCAGGATTAGACTATTATCGTGTGTGTGAGTGTGTGTGTGCGTGTGCATGTGTGCACGCACCAAATGGCAGCTATAATCTCCATGAAACAGCCCCTCTGGTTGGTTGTGTGAAGCGTGACCATGTGTTTGTACACAGTATGTCCTGCAGGTTGCAGGAACAGTCCAGTTGTAGATCCATGTATTGATTGGATGAAGATGTCTCATTTCTTACACACTGGGAGAACATGTTCTCCAGGATGACTGGACAGTTGCCCATGTTAGCTCCTTGGTAGCCATTTTGCCAGCCTCTAGCGCCCCCTTGAAGTCCAGAGTGCCATTTATATGCATTAAGTAATTGATGGATTATCTCAAAAACAAAAAAGTCACAAACAGCAGTTGTAACTAAAGGGTTGGCCCCCATGCCCATGCCTAGTCCGCCCCTGTGGCACTTCAAAATAAGGGTTTTGACCGAAAGCCGTGACCAGAGCTGTGCCATATACCATAGAGCAGAACACGACACCGAGGTAGTGAGCGGAGCGGGGTGGGTTAAGCAGGTTGGTACAGATTCACCCCCCTCCTGCCTATCCTACATCCTCGTCGGCTGTTTAATCAGCGTGATATTTGCTTTTACCGATATTGTCTGATTAGTGAGAGAAGAGTCCAGCGACTGCAATCGATAGAGATAGATAGAGATAGTCTCTCTCTCTCTCTCCTCAATGCGATCAATATCCGGGGGCGATTAAATGCGTTATGTCTTGATCCAAGAATGCCCCCCTCCCAGCCTTCTGTCACTTCACTTCCTCTCTGTTTCAGCTCTGTCAGCTTTGGCCTGTATGCAAAGAAACAAACCACTTTTCAAAAGGATCCAAATCCGGTCCCATTTGTGCATTCGAGAGCGCAATTACCTAATTTGTTAATTGACACTGAGGATTTTAAGGAGAGTGCACGGTGGCACGGATGGACGGTTAGCGCGGTCGCCTCAATAGCTGTATTAAGGTCATGGGTTTGATTCCCGCTGATGCGCACTGTGGGGGGGCATATACTGTAGTTTTACGACTCCAGCTTGTCCCTGTTGTCGAGTGCAGTTTTCTGCCCCTCAATGTCTCAACTTTCTACTTGTTGGCTCTAGTACTCCGACATCAGCTCCTGCTCGTTTCTAGTTGAACAGGAAAGTTCAACGTTATCCCTCCATTACTACTAGTGTCAGGTAGTTGGCCCTCTGTGCTGTAAGGCTATCAGCTGTGAATGTTAATCAGCGTAAAGTTAGAGCTGCAAAGTTGGGAAAGATAATGGTATGGGAGCGACTTCATCGCCCGTGTTGCACCTATACCAATACCATTTCAGTTACAGAAGTTGCAAAAGACACGCAGCATGCATAAAGCTAAATGTCTGACTCAGAGAGTTTTTGTGTTTTCAATGATGAAATGGTGTTGGTTTAGGTTGGTGCCACAATTGCAGTTAGTTAGTAGAAATATCTTGTTTTGCATGCAATCATGTTTGGTGGGGCAAACATGGTTTACCCATGCCTAGATACGGCCCTGATTGTTGTCATTCAGCAAGACATAAAAAATAACATGTGAAAGGTAAATTTCTGCCTGTCAACATATGCACTGTTCTGCCAGACAAACAGGGTAAGACAGGATAGAGATGGATGGATGGATGGATGGATGTAGAATGCCCCTCTCGTGTTTCAACCCCAAATCCCAGGGGATCCACTAAATCCACTTGGTGTGGACCAATCGGATGGGAGCCCATCGCCCGCCTGATACGGGGGAAGAAATTCCCCATTGACCATGACCTCAGCCTGAGAGAGACACGGGGAATTCACTGCAAAATGGGCACTTGCTTGATTCTCCTTTTGTGTTTTTGGCCAGTATTTCTTGGGCCTTTTGGTTATATCAGAGTGGTGACTGAGGCTCAAACCTTTAGAAATAAGCTTGAGGGACATATAATCTTAAAACAAATGTTTGCGTGTTAAATTGGGTGCAAAAGCAGCACAAGAAGCTGCAAATTACGGAGATGCGATGTTTTTGTCAGACGGACACGGTATTGATCCTGTCATTGATCTTTGTCATACTAATTTTTGTCCAGTATGTCATATGAAAGCTTGGAATCATAGCTTTAGATTGACATTCACACTGTTGTTCAGTTTGGTCCATCCGTTTTTGGAGATGCTTGTTGAGTAATAAAACAGTCTTGAAAGGTTCACTTTTGTGGACTCTTGTCATTGCATGTTTAAACCCATGTTTTATGTATTCATTTCATATTTACATGTCAATTTCAGTTTTCTTCAGACATTGATCTAGTGTGTGAAGAGTCTGAAAGACATCTTTATGACATAAAAGATGTGTTTCACCAGGTTAATGAATTTATTTAGACCCCTTTTTTCTGACTCTCAAAAAATGTTGAAAATAGGGAGAATTCCCCTTTAACCCATTTCTTTTTTTTTTAAGAACAAATTATTTTTTCTCCTCATCTGAACTGTTAAACTCTGCACCAAAAAAGATAGTGTTATTTGTGTTTGTGTGATCAACACTGGGAACATCAAATTAGCAATGACTTTTCATTTTCTCTCTGTATGCCGTGCATCCTCCATCGCCTCCAGATATCACCACTTTTTATATTGCAGTTAATTCATGAATCAATGCATGGCCCCTTCCAGCCCTATAACCTCCAAAAACCCAACGCTTTTCTCCTAATGAGTTTTCATTCGTTGCCTCACCAATTAGTTTATTCATGACCCTCTCACCTAAATTACTATCTGTATTCCAGGGGATTTTTACAGTTTATCAGCATTATACCTCGGCCACCATATGTCAACCAACACTCAGGTGTGTGTGTGTGTGTGTGTGTGTGTGTGTGTGTGCGCGTGTGTGTGTGTGTGTGTGTGTGTGTGTGCGTGTGCGTGTGCGTGTGCGTGTGCGTGCGTTGGGGGGGGTCTGGTCATAATGGCCATTTTTTAATGACAGAGGGTGTTTACGATGCCCTCGTCATAAACATCTAGTGTTGTGTGCATTAAAGCATGAAGGTAGCCCCTCTATCCATAATTGTCTCTGTCAAGGCAAAACCTCTTACCATATCGTATCTTATTTTACGTTTGGTGTAAATCATCGTCCTACTTCATCCGTCTACACTACGATGTTATCATCACCGAGCCATCGAAAGAGAAGATTTATTTTAAATGAAATCAAAAACATTCAGGACATTTTCATTATTCTTCACAGCTACACGCCTGTAATGACATGAAGTGACAGGATGTTGGCTTGCAGATCTGCTTCACACCAGGGGCGGATCTAGGCATGGGCATGGGGGGCAATGCCCCCCTAAATGCCCGGTCTGCATCACCAAACACGATGGCATGCAAAACAAACCAAGATATTTTGAATTAAAGTTCTTATATTTAAAATGATGTGAAACACTACTACTGCTACTAACTAACTACAGCTGTGGCACCACTTCATTAAAACAGAAAAAAAATTAGCTTTATGCATGCTGCGTGTCTGTTGCAACTTCAACAACAACTGATGTTATTATTGGTGCTTATACTTGCCTAATAAAAGTCCTGTAACCAAAAATGGTATGAGTGCGGCTTCATCGATGAAGCCGCACCCATACCATTTTCTTCTGCCCCCCCCCCCCCCCCCCCCCCCCCCCCAATTGGGAAATGTTACATCCGCCCCTGCTTCACAGTTATGGACATGACTGTTTACTGTACTAAACAGTAAGCCTTGCTGGACCCTGCTATGTCACATGGAATCGCCTGCAATCCCACCCTAGATGCTGGGCAGTGGTGGCAGATAGATGGTAACCACAAGGTCGCTGGTTCAAACCCAGGCTCCCCCAGAGTTGGTGTCGATGTGTCCTTGAGCTAGACACTTAAAAGGGAACTCCACCCATTTTCAACATTTTAATATGTCATTAATATACCTTAGAGATGTTGTGTGGACATGAAAAAAAGTTCCACCAATTCTGTATTTCCTAAAAATGGAGGTCTGAAAAAAATCATTAACATGGTGAAATACATCTGATGACATCATCAAGATGTATTTCACCATGTTAATGATTTTTCTTTCAGACCCCTTTTTCCTATTTTTGAAAATGGGTGGAATTCCCCTTGTATGGGTGGAATTCCACTATTGTATTTGCTCCTGGTGTGCTGGTCAGTACCTTGCAATATCTGCTACTCTTGTTGCTTTGGAATTTGAATCCTGGAAAAGTATCATTTTTGGAAGTCAGTTTCCACCAAATAGAGACAAATTCTACTGTGCATGCAAGCACACACGCACACACACGCACACACACGCACGCACACACGCACGCACACGCACACGCACACGCACACACACCAGATCTTTGTCAGTAAACTCCCAGACAATCTTCTTGGCCTTCATATCAGCACAGAGATGGAAAACACAATGATCAAACAAATGAAAATCCTCCAAAAACTAGAGCAGCATATTGTGTGTCTGTGTGTGTTTGTTTGTGTGTGTGTGTGTGTGTGTGTGTGTGTGTGTGTGTGTGTGTGTGTGTGTGTGTGTGTGTGTGTGTGTGTGTGTGTGTGTGTGTGTGTGTGTGTGTGTGTGTGTGTGTGTGTGTGTGTGTGTGTGTGTGTGTGTGTGTGTGTTCATGACACAAACGTGTTTGTACTGTGTTGTGTCCACATCTTTTTTTCCTTTTGCAAGTAAACATTCACTTTGCATTTGCATCTCTTCACCAATGTAAACAATCCATTATGTCAGTCCAGTCTCACCCCAACTGGTTGAAACAGCACCAACTGACACACAGCGGCTCTGTACTGTTCATATCATACTAAAGTCCTCACCACTGAAATACCCTAAGGCCTAAATTTTCGTCACCTCTAAACCCCTTATCTCTTAACTTATTTAAAAAAAACATTTCTTCAATAGTTAAAATGGCCAGTCTACAAGCTCACAACGTGTCAGTCGATTGGCGTGTTGAACTATTCCAAAAAGTGTATCAAAATAGTACAAGAGGGATAAGGGGTTTGGGATAAGGGGTTTAGTGTGTGATAAAAATGGAGCCCATAGTCTGCTCATATATTACTACTGAGTGATGGAGCTGTGACTTTCATGAACGTCACAAACCCAGAAGTTTCAGGCTGGATGATTAGGGGTTTTTATAATATTTACCATTCTGTGCATATCGCCTCGTAACTCGGGCAGGGCTGAGTTGGCTAATACCAAACACTCAGAAACATTGCATTTGAGTAACCCCCCCCTGTAAACTTTGCATGTGATCCCCCCCTGTAAACTTTGCATGTGATCCCCCCATTGTAAACTCTGCATATGATGCCCCGCTGTAAACATTACGTGTCTCGCCCCGCTGTAAACATTACGTGTCTCGCCCCGCTGTAAACATTACGTGTGACGCCCCGCTGTAAACATTATGTAACCCGTGTCTGTTAGAAACTAGGTAATAGTGGGCCAGGTAATCAGAAGGTTCTAGAATTCCGTAAAGGGAGATGGTTGCTGTTTGTACCACAGAATGAAACACACCAATACTCATTTACTGTTCAAAGGTAAAAGAATATTTTTTTTTCCTTGTTTTGTTTTTTTAACTGTCAAGTACCTTTTGGTTTTATTTAATCAGGACAAAAACAAAGAAAACGATAGCCTGAAATGTGCTTGTACAATGACCAAAGTGACAGTAAAATGAAATAAATGAAATGTGTAATATAGAGATTGAAATAGTTGAAATGACCAAAATGTTTTTTTTTTTTTTCAATATATCCCTTTAAATTATATTATGGCTTCCCTGGTTCCAATAAGCCCTGCCTATTTGAGTATTTTTTTAATTGTAATTAATTTATTGTATTCTAATCTATATTCTGTGTTGGCCTTTTATGTTTTTATGTTTAGAGTTTGGTGTTTTGAGGACTATTAAGCAATTATGTTATGGTTAAAAGTTGGCCTACTGAATTTATGGAACCAGGCTCCTAATTTTATTGCATTAATATTTATTTTTGTTGGTTTTACCAATTAAATTATAGACCCTTTTAGGACATCAAATATGGAAAAAACCTCAAATGAAAAAGGGGGGAAAAAATGAATATTTGTAAAAGTAACACTTCAACAATCCAAACCTTGAATCAATATCAATTACAGAACAAGAGGTACAATTAAACAAATCCCCTTTAACTCAATGATGTTTCCGTTCTCTTCTCTTTTTTTTCTCAGTTCGTTCTTCTGCTTGAATACAGTTCAGTTTGTGTGTTTTTTTTTTCTAGTAGCTTGTATATCAGTTAGCTGCTGTAACAGTCTTTATTTCCAGTGAGAAGGAATGAGTGATGCCACCACACTTGTCCTACCACCACTGTAGACAAGGGCACCTGATTATTTCCTCTTCGTCCACATTCAGGTTGGTTTTCAAGGGCAGCTCGCCAGTCTACATGCCGTTGTAGCACTCCAGGAGGGACAAGCAGGCTGTAGACGATCTCACAGTTCAACTCCAATAACCAAAAAACCCGGCCTTGAAAACAAAGCCATGATATTAGCAGTCTTACTTGCAATAACACATAGTTTAACTGATTACTGTTCACCTATTTACAGTGAAACATGCTGCAAATGTTCTGTTTCGTATAACACCATACATTTGAACTATTTTCTGGTGGTATTCATTTGAATGGAACCTTACCAGGGAAATGTCTCAAACAACAATAGCTGCACTGCTCTTGCAGGGAATGCAAAATCTAAAGTGGGAAAAAAACGATCTTTTTTCACTTCAACTGTATATTTACAATCTGTTTCGTATAACACCATACATTTGAACTATTTTCTGGTGGTATTCATTTGAATGGAACCTTACCAGGGAAATGTCTCAAACAACAATAGCTGCACTGCTCTTGCAGGGAATGCAAAATCTAAAGTGGGAAAAAAAACGATCTTTTTTCACTTCAACTGTATATTTACAAAATGTAGAATAAAACGTTTTTTTTAGTTTTCTTTCTCTGTATGTCTCTTCCTTCACATACCTTCTGGTTCTGTTCCTTTAAACTGTTTTCTCAAACGAATATCTGTTAGTCTTCTCAGACTGAAATGTTTTAGCTCCTACGATAACGCAGCAGCTCTTTTCTTTTTTTCTTTTTTGCTGCGCCAGAAAAAAAAAAACTTCTCTCTTCTCTCCCTGACTACAAGGGAAGAACAAGGCACCTGATTGGCCAACTCTCAGCAAGCATTGTTCTGATAGGCTTAGCGTGACTGCTGCTCTAACCAATCACACTCCATGTCATTGAGTCTACTCCGGTCTCATATATTAACCCATAAAATGCTGTGCTGACATTACAGTATATGTTGAGCTGATTGGTTTCTCACATACTTAAGTCATGTTTAAACATGTTATCCTATATTGTTGTCACGGAATAGTAGATCATTTTAATTTTGCTGTCTATTTATGTTTGTATCAGTTAACCCTGGGTTACACCCTCCCCCCCTTAAAGTAATGCACGTCCCGTTGCATCTACATAACTGACAGAGATCAGTGGGGCAAGCTGAGGGGTAACTGCTGACCGGATGTGGCCTATTCTGTGACGCAGTGATGGCTACTTTGAGACTCTGCAACAATGTCTGGATAACTAAATTGAGTGGGTTCCCCAACTCATGATAAGTTAATCTGTCTGTCTGTGCAGGGTTTTGCCTAAGGAAACGCCTGGTAATCCCACCCGTGTCATTCTGTTGGCTATCTCCCTCCCCTTGATAGCCTTGAGGGATTTCGACTGTGTCTGTGCCACTTCTCTCTAGTGTCTCATCTTCACTCTCAGACACAGGTTTGACTGGAGGTATGTTCTCTCCCACGTGTGCCACTTCAGGTAGGTTCTCTCTTTCAGGTTCCATTTCAGGTAAGTTCTCTACTTCAGGTTCCACTTCAGGTAAATCCTCTCCTTCAGGTTCCACTTCAAGTAAGTTCTCCTTTTCAGGTTCCACTTCAGGTAAGTTCTCTTCTTCAGGTTCCACTTCAGGTAAGTTCTCTTCTTCAGGTTCCACTTCAGGTAAGTTGCCTCCGTTAGAATCAGCGAAAGCAGGGTGCAGCTGGGTGTTAGACGTTTGTGGATTCCTCATTGACTGAAACTGCTCCGTGTTCGATCGGATTCTACTATCAAACTCCACTGTTCTTCTGGGAGAGTTGAGATAGACTTCATCATCCTCAGAATCAGATGGAACTCCAGTGTCCCCAGCTTCATTAGTATTCTCCATGCAAGACCTCCGTGTCTGAGGCCGACGAACGTCTTTTTGCACAGCTGGTTCCTCAAGTACGGTCAGAGGTAGGAATCCACAGGGTAACAACAAATCGCGGTGCAGAGTCCGGAGGGGGCCATCTTTAGTCTCCGGCCGAACTGTGTACACAGGGAGGTCACCGGAACGTCGTACCACCACGTGCACTTCTGACTCCCACTTGTCGGCTAACTTGTGTTTCCCTCGTATTCTGACATTCCGCACAAGTACACGATCACCAGCTTCCAGGGTGGAGTCAACAACTCGCCTGTCGAATCTGCGTTTGTTGCGATCCGCTGTTTTCAAAGCATTCTGAGTGGCAACTTTATAGCTTTCTTCTAAGCGGCTTCTCAAGTCGTGCACATACTGAGAATGTGACTTGGGAGGCTTATTGACAGGCAAGCCAAAAGCCAAATCCACTGGTAATCGAGGTTGTCTTCCGAACATCAGCTCGTATGGTGAAAACCCAGTCACATCATTTTTCGTACAATTGTACGCATGCACCAACGGCTTGACAAAATCCTTCCAGTGAGCCTTATTCTTATTTTCCAGCGTCCCCAACATCTGAAGTAGTGTCCTATTAAAACGCTCCACTGGGTTTCCCCTTGGATGGTATGGTGTCGTTCTTGTCTTCTGAATGCCAGCAAAATGACACAGTTCTTTAATGGTGCGTGATTCAAAATCAGGCCCTTGATCACTATGAAGCCTCTCAGGGAACCCATAATGCACCAAGAAGTTGTCCCATAAGCACTTTGCCACAGTCTGTGCTGTCTGATTTCGAGTAGGAACTGCAACAGCGTACTTGGTGAAATGGTCCGTGATCACCAATATGTCTTTCGTATTACTCTGATCTGGTTCCAAAGACAGGAAATCCATGCAGACCAACTCTAAGGGTCTGCTGGTTTTTATATTAACAAGGGGGGCTGATCTCTCCTGAGGAGTCTTCCTCCGAACACATCGATCACATGTCTTTATCTTTTTGTCCACATCCATGGACATCTTTGGCCAATAGAATCTGGATCTTATGAGGTCAAGAGTTCGTTCAGCCCCCAAATGACCCAAGTCATCATGTAAACTCTTCAACACACCAGGTCTCAGATCAACAGGGAGCACCAGCTGATATATCAGATCCCCTCGTTCTTGTCTCCTTCTGTAGAGCACCCCATTTTTCATTTCCAAACGGTTCCATTCTCGCAGCCACAGTCCTACGTCAGGGAGTTCTTTCCTTAGAGTGGGTGGAGGCTTTTCCTTGGATTGAAAATACTCTATGACTGCCTTAAGTTCTGGATCTGCACCCTGTTGTTCAATCAAGTCATCTTCAGACAGATGTGGAACCATGGGGAGACCATGATCATCTTCCCATTGGAACCCAGTGGGTAGAACATCAGAGTGAAGCGCAAGGGACTCCACTAAAGTTACTGATGGGTGCTGGTGTCCAAGGTCTGCACTGGAATGATGGACTTGATGGTTTTCACAAATGGCTTTCACTGCCTTTGGAAGAACCACATTAGTATCTTCCGTATCTGTCAGATGGTGGAGGGTGAATTGCTTGATCCTCTCCCTTTCTTTCTGTGACACCAAGTCATCCGAGAGCTCACCGTGTGGTCTTCGAGAGAGTGCATCAGCATCCTGATTCTGTTTCCCGGCTCTGTATTGAAGTTTGAAGGAGAACGTGGACAAACTTGACAGCCATCGGTAACTTGTGGCATCTAACTTGGCTGATGTCAGGATGTAAGTTAAGGGGTTGCTGTCAGTTACGACTGTGAACTCCGTCCCATATAGATAGTCACTGAATTTGGTTGTAACAGCCCATTTGAGTGCTAAAAACTCAAGTTTATGAGCAGGATATTTGGCCTCACTCTTTGTCAGCCCCCTGCTCGCAAAGGCTATTGCTCTTTTTTTCCCACCCTGCTCTTGATATAATGCTGCACCCAATCCAGTAGTGCTGGCGTCTGTGTGCAGTATGTACGGACGTTTGGGATCCGCAAACCCCAAGACAGGAGCAGATGTGAGCTTCTCAATAAGTTTCTCAAAGGCTTGTTGACAAGTCGGTGTCCATCTGTCACCAAAAGACTCTTTGGGATCAAAGTACTGATTGCTTTTCTCTTTCTCTTTTCTACAGGTCTTCCTGAGAGGTGGATATCCTGTTGTGAGATCATTCAGAGGTCTTGTGATCTTGGAGTAATCTTGAACAAATCTCCGATAATATCCTGAAAACCCAAGGAAGGATTTCAAGTCTTTGAGGTTCTTTGGCCTTGGCCAGGTTTTTAGGGTTTCAATTTTCTCTGGATCTGTCTCAACTCCATATTGGGACACAATGTGACCCAGGTATTTGACAGATGTCTGGAAAAACCTGCATTTCTCTGGAGAGAGTTTCAGTCCGTACTCTCTCAACCGGTGAAGGACTTGCATCAACCGGGATTCATGTTCCTCCAGGGTGTCAGAGAAGACTATGAGGTCGTCAATAAAGACCAATACTTCCTTCCTGTTGAGATTTCCCATACACCTCTCCATCAATCTTTGAAAAGAGCTGGGTGCGTTTGTGATTCCTTGTGGCATCCTATTAAATTCCCAGAATCCAAGAGGGCATACAAATGCAGTTTTCTGCTTGTCAGACTCTTCCATTTCGATCTGATAGTAGCCTGACTTCAGATCCAGGACGGAGAACCACTTTGAACCGGTCAATACCGAGAAAACTTCTTCCAGATTGGGTAAGGCATATGCATCTTTTATAGTCTGTGAATTCAGCTTCCTGAAATCGATGCACAGGCGTACTGAATTGTTTTTCTTTCGAACCACAACTATGGGTGACGCAAAGGGTGACTCGGATTCACGAATGATGCCAGCTGCTAGCAGTTCTTGAATGTGCTTCCTCACTGCATCAACATCTTGTGGGTGAATAGGTCTGGCTCTGTGCTTGAAGGGGGTCTCATCACTGAGCTTGATGTGATGCTTCACCTTATCCGTATGACCAAAATCAAGGTCACTTTGGGCAAACACTTCAGGCATGGAGTTCAGCTGTTCTGCTATTCTATCTTTCCATTTGGACGGCAAGGAATCACCAAAATCAAATGTCATCCTGGAACTGGTGGGCTCTGGACGTATGTCACCGGAATTACTTGAATCCGGGAGGGGCCTTCTCTCCATCACTTGCTGGATAACATGCATCTCGGCTAGGATGGTCTGCGGGGGAATCACTATGTCATCTTTTGTCTCATTCTTGAGCAGGATTGGTAGTTGGCATAGACGTCTAGAAGGTAAAGTGTGTAAGCAACTAGCCACCAGCAGTCCACGAGGCAGGGAGGACTTTGATGGTGGCTCTACTGTGACCCATTTGTCTGTGTGGACACCCTTGACATGGAGAAGGCCCTCAAAGACCACTGTGTGGCCTGCTGGCACGACCTCAGGTGTGTTCCCTTTGGCCTTCACCCACCCCAAGGTACCAGTACTGATCTTCTGTCTCATTTCAAGAACCTTTAGAACTGCTTGATATCCAGGAAAACTCGCCTGGGGTTGGCCAATGTTCTTCTGCATGTAGGTGGAGTACAGGACATCTAAGCAGTTTGTGCCAATAAGGACCTGTGGAGCGCTAGTCATATCCGGAACTACAAGAGCCAATGTTGATACTGTAGTTTTGTTCCCCAAAAACTCCTTGGGAAACGTCAGTCTTAGATCCACATATCCAATGTAAGGTACATCCTGTCCATTTGCTCCTTCAACTTCCAACAGGTCTTTTAGGGATTTCATAGGATGGCTTGATAGATGGCTCTCATAGAACGACTGGGGAATCGTTGTGACTTGAGACCCAGTGTCCAACAAGCAGTTTACTTGTTTTCCTTCAACAATGATTTGGGCTGTGCTCTTCATTCCCACTAGCCCCTTTGGGAGCCTGATTGATGACTCTTCATTTTGAGCACACTTATTGTTCACTTTTCCGGTGGTTTTAGGGCGTGTTACTTTCCTTTCAGTCACTGTTTGCCCTGCAACAGGGACTCTTAGTGGTTTAAACGATCCCATTCGAGCTGCTTCTCTTTACATAGATGCCTCTTTTGTTCAACTAGTTCAGGATTTGGTTCATTCTCACAGCTTGGCGCGATATGCCCGTCCTCCCCACAATGGAAACAGTACCAGGGGCGGGGCCTGTGAGAAGTAGCTCCACCCAGTCGTGTCTGCTCTGATGTTCTTTGATCAGTCGCCTTGTTTACAGGCTCTTTTGAGCGAGTTTTCCTCCCTTTTTGGTCCTGTGCTTTCTGTCTGGTCATTTGAGTTTGGAGCTCTGCAACCTGTCTCTTCAATGCAGTAATTTCAACTGCAGAATTGTCAATAGTGAGATCTGGAGTAATTGGTTTCATGACGGCAAGTTGGGCTTTCATTTCTGTGACTTGTCGCCTCAGTGAATTTATCTCATCTGCTTCAGGGTAGTTAGTCTTGATCTTTGGTTGAGTTGGTGTCTGTATTGCTGCAACCTGTGCTTGAAGTTCAGCAATTTGTCTCTTTAAATCATCAGCATCGTTAGCAGCAGCATCCGCAACATCCTCACCATCACACGGATGAATAGTTTGGCGGTGTGCTACCGTCCGTAATTTGGAACCACCCTGAGTTTGCTTGTGTGAGCCAAGGTGTTTCCTCATGCGATCTTGTTTGGAGGCATATTTGTCTTCTTCAGTTCTGATAAGGAACACCAGCTCAGCGAAAGAGGGTGGTTGTTTTTTGTGTTCCAGCTGGAGGTCTGTGATCAGAGCATGGTCCCAGCAACCGAAACAGAATTGCTTCAGAAGTCGGTGATTTCGTTCCTGCTCTGAAACGCCACCCCTTCTGATGGCTGTGCTCAGTATAACTTGCAATCTGTGTAAGTATTCTGAGGGTTTTTCTCGATCATCCTGTAGGGTACTCATAAATTTAAAAAACAAGTCGTCCCCATCTTCCACTGAGCCATAAACTGAATCCAGGAGCTCAAGGTACGCTGAGGGTGAAGCTTGAGGGCTAACCTGCTTGATGACATCGGTGGCAGGTGGTAGCAAACTGTCTAGGATTTTCTGGGTTCGATGTAGGTCAGAAATAGAAGGATCAGTCATCATAAAGTCAACACCTGTACGCCAGGTGTAGTAATCTGGTTCATTGTTCGGGCGTGGAGTCTTCCCAGAAAAAGCTCGAAGACGAAATGCTAGTCTCTGATGTGAAATGGCAGGATCATTCTTCACAATATGTTCAATGACCATCTTTTGAACACTGGGGGGGTTGATATTACTCATAGTGAGTGAGGGATGGGTCATTACAGGAGCGGCATCGGCACCTCCTGAACTATGCTGTGTGGCAGTTGGGCCCGTTCCGTTAGCTGGGTTCATGGGGTCTAGATGCTCAGGGTTCCTCAATGGAGAAGCATAGGGTGAATGTGTGGTTGTGGTTGCTGGGACAAGCTCTTGCTGATTATTGGAAAATGCAGGGACGTCCCTTGTCCGGCTCTGAGAAGCTGTTTCTGAGTCCGGTGTCAATGTTTGTTCTGTACCCTGGCTCTTTCTCCTCATTGAGCCCATCTTGCTTAGCTCATCCTGGAGCACATCCTGAAAGGACCTCCCACTTGCTTCTGCAATATCCTGTAATGCCTCAAGGTAACACTTGGTGGCGCTACTACTGGTCTCTGGTGTGTAGACACTGTCTAGAGCCTGTATAGTAAAGGTGGAATCTGGGTCACTGGGGCTCTTGAAATCAAAGGGTAGTAGGGGCCCTAGTTTATGCATTGCCGAGCTTTCATCAAATTCAATAATCACATAGTTGTGGAATTTGGAATCTGGTTCATCGATAATCAAGTGGCGTTTAATTTGGCCATAAGTCACTAACTTTTCCTGGAGCTCTTTGCTCAGATTAGGTTGTGTTGTGCCATTAATAATGACAGAGTTAGGGATGTTTACGTTTTCTGATTTCACTAAATCCATTTTAAGGGTTGGAGTTTGCGTTTATCTGTTTGCGGATTATTGTGGTACAATCATTCCCTGTACAAACACGATCTCCCTCCTGGCTAGCTCGCCATGAATTTGCCTGTAACCCGTGTCTGTTAGAAACTAGGTAATAGTGGGCCAGGTAATCAGAAGGTTCTAGAATTCCGTAAAGGGAGATGGTTGCTGTTTGTACCACAGAATGAAACACACCAATACTCATTTACTGTTCAAAGGTAAAAGAATATATTTTTTTCCTTGTTTTGTTTTTTTAACTGTCAAGTACCTTTTGGTTTTATTTAATCAGGACAAAAAACAAAGAAAACGATAGCCTGAAATGTGCTTGTACAATGACCAAAGTGACAGTAAAATGAAATAAATGAAATGTGTAATATAGAGATTGAAACAGTTGAAATGACCAAAATGTTTTTTTTTTTTCAATATATCCCTTTAAAGTATATTATGGCTTCCCTGGTTCCAATAAGCCCTGCCTATTTGAGTATTTTTTATTGTAATTAATTTATTGTATTCTAATCTATATTCTGTGTTGGCCTTTTATGTTTTTATGTTTAGAGTTTGGTGTTTTGAGGACTATTAAGCAATTATGTTATGGTTAAAAGTTGGCCTACTGAATTTATGGAACCAGGCTCCTAATTTTATTGCATTAATATTTATTTTTGTTGGTTTTACCAATTAAATTATAGACCCTTTTAGGACATCAAATATGGAAAAAACCTCAAATGAAAAAGGGGGGAAAAAAATGAATATTTGTAAAAGTAACACTTCAACAATCCAAACCTTGAATCAATATCAATTACAGAACAAGAGGTACAATTAAACAAATCCCCTTTAACTCAATGATGCTTCCGTTCTCTTCTCTTTTTTTTCTCAGTTCGTTCTTCTGCTTGAATACAGTTCAGTTTGTGTGTTTTTTTTTTTCTAGTAGCTTGTATATCAGTTAGCTGCTGTAACAGTCTTTATTTCCAGTGAGAAGGAATGAGTGATGCCACCACACTTGTCCTACCACCACTGTAGACAAGGGCACCTGATTATTTCCTCTTCGTCCACATTCAGGTTGGTTTTCAAGGGCAGCTCGCCAGTCTACATGCCGTTGTAGCACTCCAGGAGGGACAAGCAGGCTGTAGACGATCTCACAGTTCAACTCCAATAACCAAAAAACCCGGCCTTGAAAACAAAGCCATGATATTAGCAGTCTTACTTGCAATAACACATAGTTTAACTGATTACTGTTCACCTATTTACAGTGAAACATGCTGCAAATGTTCTGTTTCGTATAACACCATACATTTGAACTATTTTCTGGTGGTATTCATTTGAATGGAACCTTACCAGGGAAATGTCTCAAACAACAATAGCTGCACTGCTCTTGCAGGGAATGCAAAATCTAAAGTGGGAAAAAAACGATCTTTTTTCACTTCAACTGTATATTTACAATCTGTTTCGTATAACACCATACATTTGAACTATTTTCTGGTGGTATTCATTTGAATGGAACCTTACCAGGGAAATGTCTCAAACAACAATAGCTGCACTGCTCTTGCAGGGAATGCAAAATCTAAAGTGGGAAAAAAACGATCTTTTTTCACTTCAACTGTATATTTACAAAATGTAGAATAAAACGTTTTTTTTAGTTTTCTTTCTCTGTATGTCTCTTCCTTCACATACCTTCTGGTTCTGTTCCTTTAAACTGTTTTCTCAAACGAATATCTGTTAGTCTTCTCAGACTGAAATGTTTTAGCTCCTACGATAACACAGCAGCCTTTTCTTTTTTTTTTTTTGCTGCGCCAGAAAAAAAAAAGCTTCTCTCTTCTCTCCCTGACTACAAGGGAAGAACAAGGCACCTGATTGGCCAACTCTCAGCAAGCATTGTTCTGATAGGCTTAGCGTGACTGCTGCTCTAACCAATCACACTCCATGTCATTGAGTCTACTCCGGTCTCATATATTAACCCATAAAATGCTGTGCTGACATTACAGTATATGTTGAGCTGATTGGTTTCTCACATACTTAAGTCATGTTTAAACATGTTATCCTATATTGTTGTCACGGAATAGTAGATCATTTACGTCACCGCCCATTTTGCTGTCTATTTATGTTTGTATCAGTTAACCCTGGGTTACAATTACGTGTGACGCCCCGCTGTAAACATTACGTGTCTCGCCCTGCTGTAAACATTACGTGTCTCGCCCTGCTTTAAACATTACGTGTGACGCCCTGCTTTAAACATTACATGTCTCGCCACGCTGTAAACATTACATGTGACGCCCCGCTGTAAACATTACATGTCTCGCCCCGCTGTAAACATTACATGTGACGCCCCGCTGTAAACATTACATGTGACGCCCCGCTGTAAACATTACATGTGACGCCCCGCTGTAAACATTACATATGACGCCCCGCTGTAAACATTACATATGACGCCTGTAAACATTACATATGACGCCCCGCTGTAAACATTACATGTGACGCCCCGCTGTAAACATTACATGTCTCGCCCCGCTGTAAACATTACATGTAACTGCCCACTGTAAACATTACATGTCTCGCCCCGCTGTAAACATTACATGTCTTGCCCCACTGTAAACATTACATGTCTTGCCCTGCTGTAAACATTACATGTCTCGCCCCGCTGTAGACATTACATGTGACGCCCCGCTGTAAACATTACATGTGATGCCCCGCTGTAAACATTACATGTGACGCCCCGCTGTAAACATTACATGTGACGCCCCGCTGTAAACATTACATGTCATGCCCCGCTGTAAACATTACATGTCTTGCCCCGCTGTAAACATTACATGTCTTGCCCCGCTGTAAACATTACATATGACGCCCCGCTGTAAACATTACATGTCATGCCCCGCTGTAAACATTACATGTCTTGCCCCGCTGTAAACATTACATGTCTTGCCCCACTGTAAACATTACATATGACGCGGCCCCACTGTAAACATTACATGTGACGCCCCGCTGTAAACATTACATGTGATGCCCCGCTGTAAACATTACATGTGACGCCCCGCTGTAAACATTACATGTCTTGCCCCGCTGTAAACATTACATGTCTTGCCCCGCTGTAAACATTACATGTCTTGCCCCGCTGTAAACATTACATATGACGCCTCGCTGTAAACATTACAGGTGACTGCCCGCTGTAAACATTACATGTCTCGCCCCGCTGTAAACATTACATATGACGCCCCGCTGTAAACATTACATGTCTCGCCCCGCTGTAAACATTACATGTCTTGCCCCACTGTAAACATTACATGTCTTGCCCCGCTGTAAACATTACATGTCTTGCCCCGCTGTAAACATTACATGTCTCGCCCCGCTGTAAACATTACATGTGACGCCCCGCTGTAAACATTACATGTGACGCCCCGCTGTAAACATTACATGTGACGCCCCGCTGTAAACATTACATGTGACGCCCCGCTGTAAACATTACATGTCTTGCCCCGCTGTAAACATTACATGTCTTGCCCCGCTGTAAACATTACATGTCTTGCCCCGCTGTAAACATTACATATGACGCCCCGCTGTAAACATTACATGTCTCGCCCCGCTGTAAACATTACATGTGACGCCCCGCTGTAAACATTACATGTGACGCCCCGCTGTAAACATTACATGTGACGCCCCGCTGTAAACATTACATGTGACGCCCCGCTGTAAACATTACATGTGACGCCCCGCTGTAAACATTACATGTGACGCCCCGCTGTAAACATTACATGTGACGCCCCGCTGTAAACATTACATGTGACGCCCCGCTGTAAACATTACATGTGACTGCCTGCTGTAAACATTACATGTGACGCCCCGTTGTAAACATTACAGTACAGACTTGCACACAAACGCATCAAAGGCGGCAGCGATGGCATTATGTCCAGGGATGTGCACACATACGTAAAGTACACACCAAAGGGGGCTTCACCCCCTGCCCTTTACCTGTCTGTATAACAACTGAGCCTTCCAATAAATAATAATAATAATAATTATATGGACCTGTGGCCGCTTCTCGCCTATAATGGGTTTTTCTTGTACATTAGCCATCGCTGCCCCCATACCATTTTCTGTTGCAGGACTATTAAAGCAAGTAAAGCATCAATAATCAATAATAAATTGTTGTTGAAATTGCAACAGACACGTATCATGCATTAAGCTAAAGATCTGACTAAGAGAGTTTTCTGTTTTCAATGATGAAATGCTGTTGGTTTAGTGGTGACACAACTTTAGTTAGTAGCAGTAGTAGTGTTTCAAATCATTTTGGGTTGTGTTGCATGCCATCATGTTTGGTGGGGCAGTCAGGGCATTTAGGGGGGCACCCCCCCCATGCCAGTGCCTAGATCCGCCCCTGCACTGTAGGCTTTCCTGCTTTATAATATCCTCCTGTTTCCATATTGTTCTCCTGTAACAGAACTCCTCCTCCCGCCCCCCTGCCTCCCTTTGCGGTCGCCCCATCCGCACACTCAGCATTCCCCAAAAATCTACCCCTGTCCCTGACGTCCTGCACCCCACCCCTTTCCATCCATTCTATAACACCCCCCACCCCACCACCCCCCGTTCTCTTCTCCTCTTTCCTCTCATCTCCTCCTTTCCTCCTCCTCTCTTCTCCACCCCAAAAACTACCCCATTGTTTTACTTTACTGCAAAATGTCCCATTTATTTCACAAGTACAAAATGTGGGCAAAATCTAGTGGAAGAAAATAGCAGATCTACAAGCTATAGAGCTGCTATTGCGTGCTTGCAGATCAGCTATTTTCAAAAGGCCGTAATGTGTAGGGGTCAATGCATATAGTTGCAGTATGTTGTATAGGGGTCGATGTATATAGTAGCAGTATGCGTGTGTGTGTGTGTGTGTGTGTGTGTGTGTGTGTGTGTGTGTGTGTGTGTGTGTGTGTGTGTGTGTGTGTGTGTGTGTGTGTGTGTGTGTGTGTGTGTGTGTGTGCCATCATGTTTGGTGGGGCAGTCTGGGCATTTAGTGGGGCATTGCACCCCCATGCCTAGATCGGCCCCTGAGTAGAAGTAGAAGTAAAATTACTGGAAATTGGATATACTCCAGTAAAATACAAATAACCTAAAAATTGTATGCAATGTGAGTACGTAAATTGACTTAAGTTATGTTCAACCACTACCACTGCTATCTCCTGTCTGACTCTCTTCTCCACTTTTTCCTCTCCTCTCCTCTCCTCTCCTCTCCTCTCCTCTCCTCTCCTCTCCTCTCCTCTCCTCTCCTCTCCTCTCCTCTCCTCTCCTCTCCTCTCCTCTCCTCTCCTCTCCTCTCCTCTCCCCTCCCCTCCCCTCCCCTCCCCTCCCCTCCCTCCTCTTCCGCGCTGCTCATACGAGGGGCCGTCTTTTGTGGAAGCATGCGTTTCCTGTGTGTGTGTGTGTGTGTGTGTGTGTGTGTGTGCGCATGCTTGCGCACGTGTGTGTGTGTGATGGATCGCGGGGCTCCCGGCACAGGCGATTGGACGGCTCGTATATAGGCTAAGAGGACAGCTTGGTGTTGGAGGAGGGGAGGAGAGGAGGGGGGGCTGTAGTGTAGAGTAGTGGTGGGGGATGGGGTGGGTTTTTTGGGAGGGGGGGTGAATAGGAGGGATGGAGAGATGTAATTTAGAACACACACACACACAGCTTTTGCTAGCTAGCCTTTTAGCTAACACAAACACACGCAGACACATGCACGCGCGCGCAGACTCACGCAGACGCAGATTTGTTGTGGCAGACAGTATAGCCCCCCTCCCCCTCCTCCCCCTCTTCCCCCCTCCCTCCAATACCAGTTCAACTTGCATTCCAGCAGTCAGTTCTGTTTGATGGGAGAACTCTTGCTACGTGCTGGTGTTGGATGGCATATACTCCTGCCTCACCGTGTGTGTGTGTGTGTTTGTATTACTATAGTAGTAAGGACCTAATGTCTCCAAATGTTCTAGTACCGGGGTTTTCAACCTTTTTGACACCAGGGCCCACCATTTATTCAGCATTTGAGCCACGGACCACCATTTGATGACATTTTAGCCCCACGATTCCAGGCTGGATTTTGCAAACAAAACAGTGTAGACTTCTTAATGAAATAGTCCTAATTCAGTTGAATATTTTAACTCTTGAGAGTGTGTAAATGAAACCAAATGGTGGTCCACTACAAAAGGTTTGCTTTTGTCCATAATTCCAGGCTGGATTTGCGAGGCTGGATTTGAGTGTAAACATGAAAGCTTTCATGTTTACACTCTCAAGAGTTACATCTGGTTAACCAACTATTCATCTGGTTAACCAACTTAGCTGGGGACCACCTGGAACCACTGGTCTGTGGCACCTGGCAGCGACGACTGCCGAAGGTGGCGATAAGTGGGTGAACGGGTGATCGCCACCGAAAAGTGGGCAGAGCATAGGGCGGATGTAACATGTCCCATTTGGGGGGGCAAGAGAACATGTTGGAGAAAATGGTATGGGGGCGGTATGAAGTCGCACCCATACCATTTTCAGTTACGGGTTGCATAGATCCGCCCCTGGCAGAGCACGGTCGGCCGGAATGCTAAAAATAATTAGGCAATCATCACACGGCGATAGTGGGTGATTTAGGAGATGGCCAATGGAATTCAAGCAACACTTGTGTGCCATTGGTTGCTGTTGAGACTTACTGTTGGGGGTCGACCAACTCATCTGTTTTGTTTGTTTTGCTATTTCATTGCAAACTCTGTGTGTGTGTGTGTGTGTGTGTGTGTGTGTGTGTGTGTGTGTGTGTGTGTGTGTGTGTGTGTGTGTGTGTGTGTGTGTGTGTGTGTGTGTGTGTGTGTGTGGACTGAGGAAGCTGTCTGTCTGGTCCTGGCTGTGCAGTATTAGGTAGATTGCATCCACAGATGCAACAACCACACATGGCCGTACGCTACACTACACTACACTACAGTACAGTAGAGTACACCGTACAGTACCTGAACAAAGACGGAGCAGAAAACACTGTACTATAGAAACTGTATGCAGTGTTTCCCCCAGAAAATTGTTTAGTCAAGGTGGTGAGGCTTCGAGTCTGTGCTCGTGCGCGTGCACGTCCGTGCATGTGCACGTGATGTAATTACAATACCGTAGGCCAGGGGTAGGCAACCTTTTTGACATGAAGTGCCATGATTTTGTCCTTGACACTCAGAGTGCCACAGTAAAAATGACTATAAATTCCCTTATAGTCAATAAGGGAATGACTGCATTTTCGCGGTCATCACATATTCAATGGCCATTTACTGCAGTTATGTCATTATTAGGCCATATTTCATTTCTTATCAGAACAGGCAGACTGGTAGATATTTTTCTTTCACAATAGATTGATCAATCAGACTTAAGTGGACCAAAACTGTTCATTTGAGGGACAGAGGTATTACTTGAGAGGGACATTTAATTGCAGGGTAGCAACACATTACAGTTGGCATTAAAAATGCCTCATGCATCATTTGTCCATAAGTAGTCCCTAGCCATGAATTTGTTATTTATTCATGTTAGTATGTATTTCACCTGTTATTTCAACAGGCTTAAAACACATCTAGCATTAACAGAGACAGTGAGAAAACTTTACAACAGAAAACAGAAGGGGGACTTTTAGGACAATTGACCACTGTAGTCTGTCAGTCACAATGTGGGACAGGGTCTTTGAAATGAGACACTGTCCCACGCAAAGAAGGACATCTGGTCACCCTGTGACTGTCCCACAGAAACGGGGATATCTGGTCACCCTCAAAATACTCGCAAAATACGCTTCAAGACCACACACACACACACACACACACACGCGCGCGCACACACACACACACACGCACGCACACACACACACGCGCGCACGCACAACGCACGCACGCACGCACACACACACACACACACACACACACACACACACACACACACACACACACACACACACACACACACACACACACACACACACTCAGAAGCAGCACACACGAGCTACAAGCTAGCCTATGTGCTAATTATTCAACAGACAGGGAGAGGGTGACTACGTTAAGCTGAAGCTGCACACCAGTTGAAACGCAATAATTTCAGCGTGGATGTCGTTTGGTTAGGCTGACATGACGGGGGTCCGCGGGAGTCGGGCGGGACACAGACGGTATGCGTTGACCAGACAGCCACCAGCTACTGCTTCGGGAGCTAAACAACTCCGTGTGCTCCGTGTGCGTGCACAGAAGCACTGCATACGCACTGATTGGGCAGCGCCAGCACAGAAGTGTGACGGTGTCAACACTGGATCAGACTCGCTCCGGTTGATACTGATACTACTGAATAATACTGAATGATCGCGGCCGTTGAGATTTGCTAATGACATGGTTTCAAATCGCACTTTCGGTTTGAAGCCTTAGTGCAGATAACTTTATTAACATGCACATTGTATGAACGACACATTTTTACTTTTTTTTTTGGGGGGGGGGGGGGGGGGGGGGGGGGGGGGGGGGGGGGGGGGGGGGGGGGGGG
>CM076971.1:12795808-12844811 GCA_039105355.1 Benthosema pterotum | reverse complement strand
GGGTAGGGGTTGACACTATGGTGAATATACCAGTCTAACCAGTGATCAGACACAGGGGTAAGGGTTGACACTATGGCAGTAACAGTAAGTAAAATGTTGGGTCATGTGGAGTTTGCTTTGGAGTTTCCCAAGTGCACATTTGAGAGAGGAGTATGTCATTCCCAGTTGGTGATTTCATATAAAAAGGTATTTTTTCTTTTGCATGTTATATATATTCTTCTCTGGTATCAGTATTTGGTATCGGTATCGGCTAACACAAAAATTGTGGTATCGGGATCGGAAATGAAAAAGTGGCATGGGGACATCCCTAGAACAAACCATACATGAATACATGAAGGCTCGGCCCAAATAATACTCGGACCAGCCAGAACCTTTTTCACTGGACGAATTTCAGGGGTGCCGGTCATAGCGGTGCACGCACCGTTCCTCCCACTGGTTCAAATTACTAACCCCATCTCTAACCCTCACCCTCAACATAACACGTCACCGTATGGAACGTTAAGGTTTTAATTTAGAAAAACTCACTCACACACTACCAACCTGTTTTAATTGACACAAAAAATACTTCAAATATAAGCATCAAATTAATTAGATCAAAAAAATTAAATGAGTCATGCTGTGACATAAACTACTTTCGTCATCAATTAGGCATCCTCTTTATCTCTTCCTGTTTTTTATTTTCCCCCCCCCTGCCCACAGCCAACTGCAGTACTTTCGCACGCAAGTAATGTTGGGAAGTAACTCATTAAATACTACTACATATTACTATAATATTATCAACCTTTCCCGCAAAATAAAGTAAAAATATTACTTGTTACTAGATATTGCCAAGATATTAGATACTGCCAAAACGTGTAATAAGTAATCTGTTACTCTGCCAGAACATGGCTCATTACTTTTGAGCTTGTTGTTGTATGATGTGAAAATAGAACAGATTTACAAGCTATCAACAGATAACAAATGTGATGTGCAGTAGTTTTTAGTTCCTAATCCACCCCAGCATTCTGCACACATGACCTAAAATAAAAGTTATCAATAAACACATTGTGTTTATGTCGATATGTCGCTGTTTACATAATATTGATATACTTCCATTGTTGAAATTAAAATGGATATTGTGATGCAGTTACTGTATATTACACACCTACAGACAGACAGACAGACAGACAGACAGACAGACAGACAGACAGACAGACAGACAGACAGGTTACCTGTACGTTGGGACGGTTTCTCTTGGTCGCTCCCTCAAATGACAGGTAAGACAGGGTGCCCTGCTCAGACCCGCCCACATCCACCTTGAAGACGTCTCCAGATTTGACCGTTACGATGCCAATCACACACTCTCCTTTGGCTGGAACGTACTGTCAGGAGGGAGATCAATCAATTCAAATCAATGAACATCTGAGGACCCGATTCTACAAAATAAAATGTCTCCTTTAACCCATTTTGTCCTTTCTGACATGAGATTCTAGTTTCTGATGCTACATTCTAGTTTCTGGCACTAGATTCTAGTTTTTGACATGAGATTCTACAACGTACATTCTGACATTAGATTCTAGTTTCTGACAGTAGATGCTAGATTCTGACACTATATTCTAGTTTCTGAGACTAAATTCTAGTTTCTGATGCTACATTCTAGTTTCTGACATTATATCCTAGTTTTCCTGAAAAGAAATCTACGTTCCTGTGTCAGTGATGCTCATTATATTTCATACCAATGACCACGTAGAATTATCTATATCTGTGGATTCCCATCTAAAATAATGTTCTAAGGATCCCCCAGAAGCAAAGATTTGAGTTAAAATGGTTTGATTCTGAAATAATATATTCAAAGATTTGTGCCAGATTTTCATGATTTTTCAAAAATAGCAGACCTACAAGCTCATAGCGCGCCACCGAGTGGCGCGCTATGAGCTTGTAGGTCTGCTATTTTTCAATAGGTAAAGCATAATGGTTAGAACACTGAAATGCGTTCAGTACACACAAGGGTTAAATCCTACAAAGACCCAATTCCCAAAGATCGTGCAGTCATTCATTTAAAACATCTGAATTACTTATTTTTCAAGAATCTACACATTTTAGAAAATGTAGAACAAGTGTCAGGGGTAGACATTAAGGGAAATTTGCCACTGGCCCTTCGGGCCAGTGGCTTTTAAGAATCACTGGCCCCACAACTGTAACCACTGGCCCAGGTAATCGATCCCCATAGTCTGCAAA
The DNA here is from genome assembly GCA_039105355.1 of Benthosema pterotum. Taxonomy (NCBI): domain Eukaryota; kingdom Metazoa; phylum Chordata; class Actinopteri; order Myctophiformes; family Myctophidae; genus Benthosema; species Benthosema pterotum. The sequence continues at coordinate 12,842,594 of CM076971.1, read as the reverse complement.
AAAGACCACCATTTATTAATGCATTAAATGCATTCAAGTTAACAGCACTCTTTTCATGGGGGTCAAAACCAGTAGACCGTTCAGCAAGCTGACCCTTATACAATACAGAATGCCTAAAATATTTTTTGTGCTAATAAACAAAATATAAATAAAACTTAAACAATTACAAAACAACACCAACATATTGTGAAATAAAAAATAATAGGGCATTTTACCACTGGCCCCATCGGGCCAGTATAGGGCGCCATCTGGTGGCCCGCACGTGTTTCAAACCTGTTTTCGGGCCATCGGGCCAATTATAATGTCGACCCCTGAGTGTTATTTTGATCAACGTTTGCCAGTTATCTCTCTAAACTGTTAACGAACTTGAAAATCCTTAGCTCTGGGTCTGAGACACAAAAGTCAACATCAAACGACGGTCCCGTGGCGAAAATGCAGAATAAATAGTGGCCCCTGTATGAAAATGGTTTAAAAACCACTGCTATATAAGTATTATCACAACAACAGAGCCTGCATGTGTTTTAAACCCACTCGATCAGGGTTTTCAACAGGTGGTCCGGGACCACCAGTGGTCCCTGAGAGGGTTCCAGGTGGTCCTTAGCTATGTTGGTTAATCAGATGTAACTCTTGAGAACGTAAAAATGAAACAGTTTCATTTTTACACTCTCAAGAGTTAAAATATTCATCATGTGAATTATCCAAGTCTACTCTACACAACTAGAGCATGTAGAAGATTAATGGTCATTTTGATCTGTATGTTGGACTGTTTCGTTTTCCCAAATCCAGCCTGGAATTGTGGACAAAAAGCAAAATAAATATTTAGTTTTGGGGTCTGTGGGGCTAAAATGTCCTCAAATGGTGGTCCGTGGCTCAAATGCTGAATAAATGGTGGGCCCTGGTATGAAAAAGGTTGAAAACCACTGAACTCAATATAATGAACTCACTCTTCTCTGCTGTGACTGTAGCAGGTGGCTACAGCCTCTGCCGTGATGGCCTGGAAAAACCAATATCTGCCCCCGGACCAAGGGGATGTCCTCTTGGTCTAGTGTTAAGATGTTGGACTTTCACGTGGGAGACCCGGTTCGAATCCCGGGCGTTACACGACTCCACCCAGTAGACGTTGGGAGCTAAATGATTGAAAGTTGGGTAACCAGATGTAACTCTTGAGAATGTAAAAATAAAACCAAATGGACCCTTGCGGGTCCATTTGGTTTCATGTTTACACTCTCAAGAGTTAAAATATTCATCATCTGAAGCACTATTTAATTAAGAAGTCTACACTGTTTTGTTTACCAAATGCAGCCTGGAATTGTGGACAAAGCCAAAATAATTCTTTAGTTTTAGGTCTTTGGGGGTGAAAATTTAATCAAATGGTGGTCTGTGGCTCAAATGCCGAATAAATGGTGGTCCCTGGTGTCAAAAAGTTTGAAAACAAACCCCTGTTTTAAACCAACTCGATAATAAACTCACTCGTCTCTGCTGGGACTCCACCCAGTAGACGTTGGGAGCCTTGTGTCTGAGTAGCCCGCTCTTGCACACCAGCACCCGGCCGCCGTCCCCGCGCAGCCCCGGCCCACACAACCCACCTTCTCCCCGCCGCTCCGGGAGGAAGGCTCGGTTCCAGGCTGAGCACGGAGCTCTCCTGCTCCATGGAGAACACGTCCCCGGGCAGAACCACCTCTCCCACCCGGCCCTGGAAGGCCCCGTGCACCATGCTGGATGGATGGATGGATGTCTGGCGGTGTGTCACTCGGCACCTCGTGCGGTTCTCTAGCGGCTCAGGCTATCGGTAGCATGGGGGGACTGCAATTAGTGTGACACAGACGGAAACCCACGCTGTGTGGCGTGTGTCACGCTAATAGTCGTCCCCGTGCTTTAATATTTGTTCATAGCTGGTTCCTGTCCTGCCCATCCTGCATGTCTGCTGATACCTCCAGAGCAGGGGTTTTCAACCTTTTTTTTCATACCAGGGGCAGGGCCCACTATTTATCCAGTATTTATTTGAGCCCCGAACCACCATTTGAGGACAGACCCCAAAAACTAAAGATTTACTAAAGTTTTGTTTTTGTTTTTTGCATTTGTCCACAATTTCAGGCTGGATTTTTTGAAACAAAACAGTCAGTCAAACATACAGATCAAAATGACCATTAATCTTCTACATTCTCTTGTTGTGTAGACTTAGGATAATTCACATGATGAATATTTTAACTCTTGAGAGTGTAAACATGAACCCAAATGGACCCGCAAGGGTCCATTTGGTTTTATGTTTACGCTACCCCCCCCCCCCCCCCTTCTATTTGGTATGCCCCATACCAGGTATTATTATGCCACCCTATTTCTAATGGTACATTCCACCTGCTGTGATGAGTATCACCTGTTACACCCAGGCCAGTATAGAGCAAGCACTGTCAGTGAAGTTTCTGTTTGTTGCATCCATTCTTCACCATGGACCAGTTCACCGTTGTCAGAATTCCTGGTTATGAAGACCAGGTTCTGATCACAGAGCATGGAAGGCTGTCCAACGACCGCTTCTTCGACCCACACAACAAGGTGTCAGAGCAAGATCAAGATCCAGCAAGATCACATTATACCAGAGGTTTTCAACAGGTGGTCCGGGGACCACCAGTGGTCCTTGAGAGGGTTCCAGGTGGTCCCCAGCTAAGTTGGTTAACCAGATGTAACTCTTGAGAACGTAAAAATGAAACCAAATGGACCCTTGCGGGTCCATTTGGTTTCATTTTTACACTCTCAAGAGTTAAAATATTCAACTTAATTAGCCCCAAGTCTACACAACTAGAGAATGTAGAAGATTAATGGTCATTTTTGATCTGTATGTTTTGCCTGTTTTGTTTCCCAAACCCATTCTGGAATTGTGGACAAAAGCAAAAGAAATCTTTAGTTTTGGGGGTCTGTGGGGCTAAAATGTCCTCAAAAGGTGGTCCGTGGCTCAAATGCTGAGTAAATGGTGGGCCCTGGTCTCAAAAAGGTTGAATACCCCTGCCTGAGAGGGTTCCAGGTGGTCCAAAAGGACCCTTATAGGTCTGTAACTCTTTGAGGGTGTGACATGAAACCAAATGGACCCGCAAGGGTCCATTTGGTTTCATTAAATTATATTAAATTAAATTATATTCATTAAATTATATTTAATGAAAAGTTTAAATTATATTTAAACTTCTCAATGACTTCATTTTCAAGAATGTACACAAACAGAAATGTAGAAGAAAATTGTTGGTCAAAATTGTCATTTTGACCAACATTTTGCCAGTTGTCTCTCTTCAAATTGTGGAAACAAACTGGAAAATCCTTTAGTTTGGGGTCCGAGAGACTAAAAATCAACCTCAAATGGTGGTCCGTCCGATGCAGAATAAATGGTGGGCCCTGGTCTGAAAAAGGTTGAAAATCACTGCATTATACTGTAGTATCTCTACTTTTTAAGTTTTAGTTTTGAACCGTTCCTATACTTCATTTGGAATTGGCTTTATGTATACGTACTTTTTGGGGATGCTGTTGCATTTTGTACTTGTGTTTATCTGGTTTGCAACAAGGTGTCCTTCAAGTTCGACCGCCGGACCAAGGAGACCACTGACCTTCGACCCCAGGAGGGAGAAGCGGGCCTGGGGCCGTGGCGGGACGCGTGCGAGGCCGCGCTGAGGCCCTACGTCAAGGAGCTGTACCCTGCCGGAGTCTGCAGCGTTTACGGGAAAACGACGGCCGGCCAGCAGACGATCACTGCGTGTATCGACGGTCATCAGCGTCAGCCTGAAAACTTCTGGGAATGTCGCCGCCAGTCCGAATGGACGTTCAGCATTTCTGAGTCTTCTACAATGCAAGTGAGCGGAGTCTTGAAGATCCAGGTAAGGGCTGGAACCTTTGACTAATTGAGATTAATTAATTACAGAAACAATAACGCCATTAACAAAATGAGCTCATTTTAATCACACATAGATTTTTCTTTGCACAACAGAACCTTTTTTTTCAGTGGTCGGATTTCAAGCGTACCGATCGTATCGGTGCACGCAGGGACTGATCTAAGTACTGAAGTCCCATAGATCAGAACTCCCATTAGTCCGAACATGCGCTGGAAATCCACTATCAGCTGCGACGTGCTTGATGTGGTTATGGTGAGGATGAGGGTTAGAGAACGGTTTAGGCATGTTTGTAGCAAAAAAAGAAAAAGGATGCCAGCACTCTGAAGTTCATTTCATGGTTTATTTACCTCGGAGGGCAGGACAGACTATCACTATAGCATGGACGTGTTTCGCCCCTGAGGGCTTTCTCAACACACATAATGTGTGTTGAGAAAGCCCTCAGGGGCATTTTTTGAGCTGTGCACCTTTTTAAAGCTGAAAAACAAAACCTGAGTGCTGCCGTCTCTCTTGCATTTTTTTGCAGTCTTCTTCATGTTTGTAATAAAACCCTACCCTTCTCCAACCGTAACCCTAAGACCCTAAACCGGGTCGGGGGTTTAGGCTTATGGGGTTACGGTTGGAGAAGGGTACGGTTTTGCGTCTCATAGTTTCGGAGCAACGGGAGGTCGCAACAATGGGAGGTCGGAATAATGACATGGCACCGTGCACGCAGTGGGAGAGGAAGCCGATCAGGGTAACCAATAAGGGCTGCCATTGATCCGAACTCCCACTGTTCCGTCCTCCCATTGGTGTGAAATTATTACTAAACTATCTTCAACCCTCACCCTCAGCATAACATGTTGCAATGTGGATAAAGTTTTAATTTAGAAAAAACTCACTCACACTATATCTACCAACCTGTTTTAATTGACCAAAAAATGCTTCTTGGGTCAAATTTTGGTATGCGATTAATTACGGTCTAATTAATTACAAAGCTTCAAATTAATGAAATCATTTTTTTTAATCGAGTCCCACCCCTAATCCAGGTACATTACTACGAGGAGGGACAGTTCCGGCTTCTCAGCCACAAAGATGTCCTGGCACCACTGAGGATATCTAACGAGTTTCGCACGGCAAAGGAGTTTGTGAAAATCATCGAGGATGCAGAGAGCGAACACCAGGCGGCCATCGATGAGAACTACACCGCCATGTCCGACGTCACCTTCAGAACGCTGCGCAGAGCGCTGCCGGTCACACGCTCCAAGATGGACTGGAACAACGTCCTCAGTAGAGGCAGCAGCTACGACGTCGGCAAGGAGATGAGGATGATTGGTGTTGGAGCTAAGAGGCCTTTGAACTGTTATATACCTGTGTTCTTTAACCAAGAGCAAGGGCAAAGAAACAAACGGGCAAGATGACATTATACAGCAAGGGTGGGCAATTATTTTTCCCCAAGGGGCCAAATGAGATGCATAAAATATTATGGAGGCGGGCCAAGACTAAAGGCTGAACTAAAGCCTGGGTAATATTAATTTAATTTCAAGATAAAAGTAAGAGTAACACAGTCAAACATGGATCAAAAATTACCATTCTTTTAAATTGTCTGGTTGTGTAGACTTTGGGCTAATTCAGATGATGAATATTTTAACTCTTTGAGAGCGTAAACATGAAACCAAATGGACCCTTGCGGGTCCATTTGGTTGTAATCATGTTTACGCTCTCAAAGAGTTACATCTGGAGGACTACTGGTGGTCCCCAGACCACTGGTTGAAAACCACAGTATCCTTTCACAGGCCGGTCAGTCAGCCAAAGGGCTGCATTTGGCCCCCGGGTGGCATAATGCCCTTTTATGCATTATACAGTATCTCTACTTTTTAGTTTTAGTTTTGAACCGTTCCTACTTGCATTGGCTTTATGTACTTTTTGGGGAAACTGTATTTGCACTTGGGTTTATCTGGTTTCTTTTCTATTTATTTTTATGCTTTTACAGGTGTCTGAACTGGACTTTTGTTTTCTGTGTAAATTTGTCATGTCAATAAACATTGTTTTTTAAAAAGCGACTTTGAAACCTTCCAATTCTCCCCCTCTATTTTTCATGAAGTGCATTATTCTTAAACATTATAACAGTAGGTAACACCATGACCACGGTATTTCAAAGCTCAAACTTTCTAGGGGGCCTTGAAATGGATTTTCAGTAATGGAACAATCACATTTTGAAGTGTAGATCTTGTTGAGACGCTCATTTTGAAACTAGCTCTCAAGTCAAAAAAGTGTGGGCACCTCTGATATACAGTAATTGTTTACGTTCCACCAGACAAAATGAGCAAGCCTCTCATGATGCCACCAGCATGTCGAGGTCCATGTCTATTCCATCTGTTAGTTTTTAAAATGTCTGTGGTCCCTGAGAGGGTTCCAGGTGGTCCAAAAGGACCTTTATAGTTCTGTAACTCTTGAGGGTGTGAAATGAAACCAAATGGACCCGTAAGGGTCCATTTGTTTTCAAGAGTTAAATTATATTTAAACATCTCGATGACTTAATTTTCAAGAATGTAGACAAACAATGTAGAAGAATTGTCATTTTCAAGTTGTCTCTCTTCAAATTGTGGACACAAACTAGAAAATCGTTTAGTTTGGTGTCCGAGGGACTAAAATCAACATCAAATGGTGGTCCGTCTGTTAAATGTCTGTGTATTTTGTATTTATACTAAGAGAAAATCAAATTCCACTTGATAGTGGGACAGTACGGGAGATGCAAATAGTAGTACATCAGCTTCTCTTTTTTTAAAGACATTTATTACAACTTGATAATCCCACCTCAACAAACCATAGCATGGAATACCACACTACACACCACATCTGGATCATACATTTCATAGTTTAGACTTTAGACCATTTATTACATTCATTTCTTAAAAAAAAGGGAAAAAATGACCCAAATTCTTATAAATAAAAATAGAAAACATTTACAGTTCCACTCCAGCTATCGCTATTCACTTTATTGCTGTTTGCATTCCATGCATCTGAAAATGATTTAAGTGTGACGTATCCTCGTTTCTAACACTTTCAAGCACCTGGCAAACCGCCAAACACATTCAAACTTCCATGTGAATAAAACTGTGCAGAAGCATCTCAATCTTGTGTTTCTCATATAAAAGTATGGGTGATTATTAGATTAAGGTAAAACATATTACCTGTATAAAATAACACTTTTCAAGACTTGCATGAAATGTTAACACTGCACTAGTACACCCAGATAGTGCCAAAGAGCCTATTTTATTCATTTATATATTTATCAGAGCTGTGGGAAAAAAATAAAACTCATTACAGACAAATCCTCAAGGTTGTTTCTGAAGTTGGGAGTCCAACAGTGCCACCCACAGGCTGTTATAGGGATCACAAGCCATGAAATCACAGGAGCAACAAGTGAAATGCATGACTGAAAATGCAGAGTTTAAGATCCATCCCATGTGCACCAGCACCCGCAAATGATTCGGTGCCTGATAGACAGTATAAGCCTTGTGGCAGTCGGAGCCTGTCCTCCCATGGCTCCCGTCTTGTAAACAACGCGGACGAGACCAGAGATGCCAGTGGAAGGGGTGGATGTACCCCGTCAGTGTCGCCTGTTTTGTTAACTATTTTGGGCTTCTGTAGCAACTGTGACCGAACACGCCTACTTCCTTGTCGTGTTGAAGTCGCAGGAGGGGTGATCTTAAGGAGAATTTTACCAGACGAACACAATTGCCACACAGTATCAAATATTGGCACAATGACCAGTACCTGGTATTTCTTGATGATTCCTGTAAAGGATTCCATTGATCTACCTTGATTCCTGTGACATGATACATAATGTCCTTGATTTTTGTTACAGATGTCCCATTTTCTACATTTCACCATGAGGTCAGTTGCAGTTGCAGCTGCTGTTGCGCCAATGCAGTTTGCATGGCTGCAGGTTGTCTTTATTCTAATGTGGGTATTTCTGTAACTCCAAACTTTTTTTTTCCCCACACACATCACATTTTAATAGTATACTGATAAACACGCTTGAATTTTACGTCACTCTGAGGCAGTCTTTACATAATAATCCCAGAGGTAATCTATTCCTCCTCCTCTCCTCCCTTCCCTTTTGCCACTCTCCTCTCCAATCACTCCGTTTGAAACTCCTGTCCCACGGGTGCCGGCTGGGTTTTGAAAAATCCTATAGTGGTCCAATTATCTTGTAGTGTGTGTGTGTTTGATGTGTGTTTGATGTGATGTGTGAAAAAAAAAGTTTGGAGCTACTAAAATACCCACATTAGAATAAAGACAACCTGCAGCAATGCAAACTGCATTGGCGAAGCTGCAACAGCAGCTGTAACTGCAACTGACCTCATGGTGAAATGTAGAAAACGGGACATCTGTGACAGAAACCAAGGACATTATTGATCATGTCACAGGAATCAAGGTAGATTGATGGTCAATGTGTTTTTGTGTGGAATTCTCCTTTAAACTGCCTAATGGCTTTATCTGGAAGCCAAGAACTAACTGCCTGATGCCTCAGTCGTGATAAATCCTAATACTGTGTTGAATATACTACCATACTCATGTGTGGAAGATGCAGTGCATTGTTTTGGTTACTGTATGTAAAGGCCCTGACACACCAGCAATATTTTGATTGATATCAACTAGCAATGTCAACATCAACGAGGCAACATGATGAGACACATGGCAACAGGCAACACCTACCATTAAAAGGGGAATTCCACCCATTTTCATTTTTTCCTGAGTGTACAAATGTGAACCAAATGGACCCTAGCGGGTCCATTTGGTTCCATTTGTACACTCTCAGAAAAAAAGAAGCCTTAGTTTGCATTGAATCATTTTCACCCAACTGCCACCCAACTCAAAATTATCAACCAAGAGTTGATCATTTTCTATAGAAAGGTGAAAAGTCAACGTTGATAGTTGACGTTGCTTGTTGATGTTGATCAAAACATTGCTAGGTGTATCAGGGCCCTAAGACTCTTTAATCTCAACATGAGCCCAAAAACAGTCTCAGTCACAAAAAGAACACAACATGTCTAGCCAGCTAGCATGTCTTCTGAATATAATCTCTTTCCTATGTGTGTATAGCTCTCATTAACAAACTAGTGTCCGTATTAACTTAATATAGCTTTAATTGTTACTGTTTTCTTCCTTCTGAAATGTCATGTGTTGTCGCTGACTGTGTGTTTTAAGCCAATAGAACACTTAAGGGACATTTCACTTCTAAACATGTTTGAAGTTATTTGTATCATCTATACCAGGGGTTTTCAACCATTGGTCCAGGAACCACCAGGTGGTCCCCAGGTAAATGGAAAGTTGGTTAACCAGATGTAAAGAGTTGAAATATTCATCATTCATCTGAATTAGCCCTAATCTACACAACTAGACGTATAGGTTTGCCTGTTATGTGTCCGAAATGCAGCCTGGAATTGTAGATAAAACAGAAGAAATCTTTGCGTTTTGGGAATGTGGGACTAAAATGTCACCAAATGGTGGTCTGGGGCTGAAATGCCGAATAAATATCGGGCCCTGGTATGAAAAAGGTTGAAAACCACTGATCTAGACAGGATTTGTGAGCATTTGTTAACTCTACTGAACTCTAGAACATGAAACAGGCCTTTTTAAAGCAGGTATGAGTCTGGCTGGAGTTCACAGGCCCAGGATGGATTCGTCCCACAGTCTCTCCTCCTCTGTCCTGGTGTCCACGTCTCTGCCTTTCTTCTTCTCTTTCCTGTGCTTGGGCTTCAAGCTCTTGGCAGCCTGCTCTCTGTCGCTCTGATCGGCCACAGCTGCAGCGACAGCGGTGGTGGTGGTGTCGTTGTTCTCGGCTGCTGATGACGATGCCGCCGATAGGCCGCTCCCCTCGTCTCCTCTTTTCTCCGTCGCCTCCACCTCGTCCGCCATCACCACGACCGGTTCCACCTGAACAACATCCACCCGTTCCACCTTCTCCTCCTCCTCCTCCAACCCCATCCCCTCCTCATCCTCTCCCTCCTCCGGCCTTCTGCTCTTGCTGGGATTTTTCTGCCTCTTCTCTCTCCTCCTTCTCCTCCTCTCTTCTCCTCGTCCTTCCGTCGCCTGCTCCTCCTCCTCCTCCTCCTCCTCTCCCCGGCCTCCTCTCCTCCTCCTCTCCTCCGAGTCGCCATCTCCTCTCGCCCTCTTGGCTCTCCACCGTCTCCTTATCCTCCTCCTCTCGTCCTCGGCTGAACCGTCCTCTCCCTGTCTCCTCCTCCTCCTCCTCTTCTCCTCCTCGTCCTCGGCTGAACCCTCCTCTCCCCGTGCCGCTGCCCGTCTCTTCCTCAGCATCATCATCTTCCGTTTCCTCTTGCGGCGCCGTCTCTCCTCCTCACTGTCACTGCTGCTGCTGCTGCTGCTGGAAGAGGAGGAAGAGGAAGTAGAAGACGAGGAGGAGGAAGAGGAGCTAGTGTAGGAAGAGGAGGAGCTGGATCGCTGCTCCCTCCGCCTCCTCCTGCTCCTCCTGGCCAGGCTGGGTGACCAGTGTCCGTCGGGAGGGAAGGACTGTCCCTGGTAGCTGTATTTAGAGCCGGGGCCGGGGTACTGAGGGCCCCAGGCGGGGCCCCCGGGGTAGTACCCCATCGTGGCCGGTGGAGAGGAGGGTGAGGAGGAGGAGGACCGGAGGCCTCAGGTGGGCAGCGTTCGGCGGCAGAAACGCCTCGCCGCATCCATCATGGTAGTCTTCCTCTCCCTCCTCGTCCTCCTCCTGGTTCTGCCGGTCCCCCAGGGGCAGGCTGGTTTTGGGGACCAGGCCGCGGGCCTTCTGGACCCGGATGTAGTGGGCCAGTTCGTCCTCATACGAGTTGTAGACTTTGGGCTGGGACTTGTGCAGCTCACTGACCTTCTTCTCCCTGGTGGGGATTTAAAACAGTGAAGCGACAAGAGGAGTTAAGCACTTTGAAATCTTGTTGGTATAAAATGTCTGTCTTCCTTTTTAATACATTAACCGTCCCTCCCTGCCTGCTCCCTGCAACCAAACTTTACACATTACACTACATTAAGAAGGGACTGGCATTTCCATTATTGCTAGATCACATCTCCTAAAATGTATAGATTAGTAATTCTTGAGAGCGTTAAAATGAAACCAAATCGACCCTTACACTCTCAAGAGTTAAAGTATTTTTAAACATCTGAATTACGCAATTTCAAGAGCCCACACAATTAGAAAATGGAAAATAATTGTTTTTTGACCAACATTTTGCGAGTTCTCTTTCCCAATTGTGGACAAAAAACGTGAAAGTTATTAGCTCTGGGTGCAGGAGACTAAACTCAACATCACAAACTGTCAACTCCAAACAACAAATGCTGTTTTCAAACTTCAGTAGTAGCGTATACAGGAAAACCTTCCAATTCTCCCCCCCTCTATTTTTCATTATAAGAGCATTATTCTTAAACACTATAACAGTAAGTAACACCATCACCACTATTTCAAAGTTAAACTTTCTTGGGGGCCTTGAAATGGATTTTTTTTTTATGTGTAGATCTTGTTGAGTCGGTCATTTTGAAAGTAGCTCTCAAGTCAAAAAACTGTGGGCAGCCCTGGCTAAGTGCATCAATGTGTAGTCCTGAAGATCTTACTTGGTCTGGTGTTTGTTCCCCTGCATGTGAGCCTGGAACATCTCCACGGAGCAGAACTGAACGCTGCAGATCTGACACATCAGGGAGTTTCCTGCACAACAGACACAAAATATACATGTTCACAACAACATCTCCACGGAGCAGAACTGAACGCTGCAGATCTGACACATCAGGGAGTTTCCTACAAAACACAGACACAAAATATACATGTTCACAACAACATCTTCAAGCGCAAATACAAGCCTTTTCATTCACCTATCCCACATTACTATCCCATACACTACTTTTACATCAAACCTTTCATATTCAAATGGACAATTTAATATCGGTTTATATCTGTTTAAATATTTTGATGCTATATTAATCAATTTTGTTCTGCCACCAAAACACCTTTTGGTGCTCTAAACATTATGTTGTATGAGCTACTGAAAAATAACAGATCTACAAGCTCATAGCGTGCCACCAAGTGGCACGCTATGAGCTTGTAGATATGCTATTTTTTGTGAAAATGCCGTGCGAGTCTTTGAATATATTCTTTCGGAGCAAACGTTTTTAACGTTTTCAGAAGGGGGTCCACAGCCAAATATAGATAATTCTGGAGGTCCTTGGCATGAAATATTTTGAGCATCACTGACCCAGGAACATTTTTTTTTTTCAGATAAACTAGAATCTAGCGTCAGAAACTAGAATCTAGTGTCATGACAAAATTAATTAACCAATTTAAAGGGGAATTTAAAGGGGGATTCCTGAGAGGATACAAATGTGTACCCTCTCAGGAAAAAGGGGTCTGAAAGAAAAATCATTAACATGGTGAAATACTGTACATCTTGATGATCTCATCAGATGTATTTCACCATGTTAATGTTTTTTTTTTTTCAGACCTCCATTTTTAGGAAATACAGAATTGGGGGAACTTTTTTTTTATCATGTCCACATACACAACATCTCTAAGGTATATTAATGACACATTAAAATGTTGAAAATGGGTGGAGTTCCCCTTTAACCGGTGACCCCCTGGAACACGCTCAAACACTCTGGGGTGTCTCAGAATGTAATTCCATAAACATGGACACCTTGCTCAGCGTCTTCTCCCAGCTCTTTGAGCAGGTCCTGCCTGGCTTTGTTCCTCTGGTGTTTGCGTCCGTTGTAGTGCTGCGTGGCCATCTGGGGGTTGTTGAAGGACGCAGCGCACATGGCACAGTACTTGTTGGGGTCCTTGAGATCCACTTCTGCCGCCGTGGCCGTGGCTGCGGCTGCAGCAGTGGCTGCAGCAGGGTCCGGAGACTCCGCCACGTCTCTGAAAACCTCTGGTCCAGCGCCTGGGTCAGGACCGACGGAGCTGACATGTCCAGGTTCTTTAGAAAGGAGCCGTCTGTAAATGCAATGAGGAGGAAGAGGGACGTTAATGCCAGGTAAAAGATACCGTAATTTCTGGATTGTAAGCCACACCTGAATATAAGCCGCACCAGCTAAATTTGGGGCAAAATACAGATTTTTCCTTGTATAAGCCGCACCTGACTATAAGCCGCACCAGACAACAAGCTTCATGTTAAAGCAGTGGTTTTCAACCTTTTTGATACCAGGGCCCACTATTTATTCAGCATTTGAGCCAGAGACCACAATTTAACAACATCTTCACCCCACAGACCCCAAAAAGAAAGATTTCTTTTGGTTTTGTTCACAATTCTAAGATGGCTTTTTCCAAACAAAAGAGGCAAAACATCAAAATGAGACCAAAATGAACATGACTTATGACTTATTAATTAAGTGGTGCTAATTTAGACGGCAAATATCATAACTCTTGAGAGTTATGATACGCTCTCAAAGAGTTACATCTGGTTAACCAACTTTCCATCATTTAGTCTGTGGAGCCCACCTGGAACCCTCTCAGGGACCACCCCTGTGTTACCTGTAAAAATCCATAGATTGGCCGCACCGTTGTATAAGCCTCAGGGTCAAAAGCATGTGAAAAAAGTAGCGGCTTATAGTCCGGAAATTACGGTACACATGCCACATCACAAGTTGAAGTTAGAAATAAACTTGTGGAATATGTGTGGTTGTCTACTACTGTACAGTGATGAAAACCCCCAAATCAACCCGTGGCACGTGTTGAGGTGTTGTGGAAGCCCTGTTTTGTTTTGATAACGGCCATAAATATTTGTATTGTTCAGTCCAGTGGCGTCGATAAGTGGGGAAAAGTTAGACAATTTAGGGGGGCCCAAAGCCAGGGGGCCCACTAAAAGCTTGCATTAATAAGGTTTTATTTTTATTGATTATTATAAAAAAATATTTGATCTCAAAGTGCACCAGATTGAAGCATTTTAAAGGGGAATTCCACCCATTTTCAACATTCTAATATGTCATTAGTATACCCTAGAGGTGTTAATTGGGTGGACATGATAAAAGAAAGTTCCCCCCATTCTGTGTTCCCAAGAAATGGAGGTCTGAAGAAAACCACTAACATGGTGAAACATCTTCATGACATCATCTAGATGTATTTTCACCATGTTAATGGATTTCTTTAGACCCTAACGGGTTCATTTGGTTCCATTTCTACGCTCTCAGAAAAAAAAAAAGAAATGGGTGGAATTCCCCTTTAATGTCAGGTAAAAGATACACATGCCACATTTGAACAAGTTGAAATCAGAAATAAACATGTGGAATATGTGTGGTTGTCTACTGTACGGGTATTTTTCATTGAATTATTGAATATTGTGTAAAAGTTAATTTTCTTCCATAATATAATACAACAAGTGAAACTTTTATATATTCGCAATCCATTGTGCTAATGAAAACCCCCAAATCAACCCGTGGCACGTGTTGAGGTGTTGTGGAAGCCCAGTTTTCTTTTGATAACGGCCGTAAATATTTGTATTGTTCAGTTTTATATCTCACACCATCCTCTTGACAATACAACCCAGATTCTCTGTTGGGTTCAAGTCGGGACAGTAATGCCATGGTCAATACAGTGGGGTCAATGGTCAACACCAGAGGGAGTGCTACTAACCATGTCCAACCCAGATTTGGCACAAACAAGGGTCTTAATTCCTTCCGCTCATATGCCACCAAAATGTGGAATGCCCTACCAACAGTCATAAAGGCAAGTGAATCCCTTGACTCCTTCAAAACCGCTCTCAAAGGGCACCTACAGATGGTGTCCTCTGTAAAACAAAAATGTATATAAAATCCCCCCACCCACCCCGCCTCTCCTCATTGTACATTTCTCTTTTCTCTTTTTACATCCACTATGATTTTACTGAAGTAGTTGTTTTGTATATACGGTATTTGAATGCCTTAATGAAATGAACAAGTTGGACACTATTGTAAACAAGTGTATGCTTAACTAGTGTGTCCAATCAGCTTTTTCAGATTTGATGCAGTTGTACTTGAATTGTACTGTAATTCTCCAAGCTGTTATCAGATTTGTAGCAGTGTGTACTTGACTTGTACTGTAACTCATCTCTGTTAATAAAGATTTCATTCATTCATTAGAAGTAGTTTTGGTTCTGTGGGAAGGTGCCAAATCGAGCTGGAAAGGAGAAATAGCATCTCCATGAAGCTTGTCAACATACCGAAGCACAAGCTACTCTAAAAAGATGGCTTTGTTGCAGTTTTCAGCCGATAACACGCCCTAAATCATGTGTTTTTTTCCTGCAGCCCATGTTATAGGGTGCTGATCCACTGACAGTGAGAACTTAACAGCGGTTTCAACACACACAAACGTTTCATATTATATTATGGGAGAAATTGAACTTTTACACAATATTCTAATTCATTGAAAAGGACCTGTACTGTATATTAGTTCCCAATAGACATCGACCTAGTACGATACAATGTCAATTAAAGTGTAAATGAATTCCACCTGTACTGACCTGGGGTCTGCTGCAGACCTTGTTTGCGCATGTTTTTGGCGTGGACCTTTCCATCGTAGTGTGAGCGCGCCACCACCTGGGAGCTGAACACCATGTTGCATAACTCACAGAAACGGTCCTTGTCCGTAGGCAGTGTCCTCTGGGAGAAGGAAACAAGGCACACAACTAGTTTAATGAGGGACAGGATTCTATAACAGTGGTCCGGGGACCACCAGTGGTCCTTGAGAGGGTTCCAGGTGATCCCCAGCTAAATGATGTAAAGTTGGTTAACCAGGTGTAACTCTTTGAGAGCGTAAACATGAAACCAAATGGACCCTTGCGGGTCCATTTGGTTTCATGTTTACGCTCTCAAGAGTTGAAATATTCACCATGTGAATTATCCCAAGTCTACACAACTAGAGAATGTAGAAGATTAATGGTCATTTTGATCTGTATGTTGGACTGTTTTGTTTCTCAAAAAATGAATCTTTAGTTTTGGGTCTGTGGGGCTAAAATGTCATCAAATGGTGGTCCGTCCGTGGCTCAAACTCTGAATAAATAGCGGGCCCTGGTATCAAAAAGGTTGAAAACAACTGTTTTACGTATATAATGACAATATTACAGTATATAATGAGCAATGGAACAAACCTGCGAGCCGACAGAGTCTTTGTTCATCTTCTCTGCTCTCTTGGAATGCAGGTACAGCCGGACTTTCTGGGCATGTTTTTTACCCTGCACAGGTAACAGAAGACAGGTTACAGTACAGTACAGTACAGTACAGTACAGTACAGTAACGTACGTAAATATCATATCATGATGACCCACACAATCTTTGGGACAATCAAATAATTTCTAAGATGAAAAATGAAACAAAAAGTCTTGTATCATGCCGTTTTCTACTTATTGCTAATTAGATATTATATGATGATATTGTGTGTGTCATCATGATTTGTCACGACCCGAGTTGGCTTTGTCCGTGGCGAAATCGTCTTTATATAAATTATTTTCGAAAAGTCTATGAGAAAAATGAATGGGGAAAACACTAGTGGAAGCGGGGTGGTGACGTCACTGCACAGGTCTATGTCACCCAGTCCTAGGCAGGGGTTGACACTAAGGTCTCCGAGACACTTGCCCATCGGGCAAGTGCAAGTCAGGTTCTACTTGCCCTCAGGTCATGGTCACTTGCCCCCCAAAAATATATTGTAAATTTTGCATTTAAGTTTACTTCCTACTTGGGTGCTTTAAACCAGGGGTTTTCAACACATGGTCCGGGGACCACCAGTGGTCCCTGAGAGGGTTCCAGGTGGTCCCCAGCTAAGTTGGTTAACCAGATGTAACGCTTGAGAACGTAAAAAATGAAACCAAATGGACCCTTGCGGGTCCATTTGGTTTCATTTTTGCACTTTCAAGAGTTAAAATTCATCATCTTAATTAGCCCAGATCTATACAATTAGAGAATGTAGAAGATTAGGTCATTTTGATGTGTTAATTTGCCTGTTTTGTTTCCCAAATCCAGCCTGGAATTGTGGATATCTAGAAAGCAGGGAAAGACACAGAGGCAGAGTGCAATGACTGCCTTCAAGACAAATTTATCTTGTGTTGTGTTATAGTGCACTATGTTGCACACTTGCCCGATCAGGCAACCAGGTAGCAGTCTTCACTTGCCCCACCATTTTTTTTACTTGCCCCGGGCAAGCGGGCAAGTGTTAGTGTCAAGCCCAGTGCTAGGTGTCCCACCTCGTAGTGTGCGATCCGCTGGGATTCGAACAGCAGGATGGCCTCACACACATGGCAGTAACCGTCTGTCAGGAGACCCTTGAGGAGATCCTGCTCACCGTCTCCGGTGACGGAGTTAGAATCTGTCAACACACAAAAGAGAATAAACACACAGTTAAATCAGGGCTTTTCAACCTCTTTCATACCAGGACCCACTATTTATTCAGAATTTGAGCCACGGAGGAGGACCACCATTTGAGGACATTTTAGCCCAACAGACCCGCCAAAACTAAAGATTGCTTTTGCTTTTGTCCACAATTTCAGGCTGGATTTAGGAAACAAAACAGGCAAAACATACAGATCAAAATGACTATTAATCTTCTACATTCTGTAGTTGTGTAGACTTGGGCTAATTAAGATGATGAATATTTTAATTTAACACTTGAGATAAAATAAAAATAAAACCAAATGGACCCGCAAGGGTCCATTTGGTTTTATCTGATATTTGATCTGATATTTGTTTTAACAGTGAAAGCTCAAATAATGGTTAAAATGGTTAAACGGTGGGAGTGGTGAAATTCATACCATTCATACACTCTTTGAGAATTACAGAATGGAAATTCTGTAATTGTACTACTACTACTACTACTACTACTACTGTGTGCAAAAGTTCAAGGGACACAAAATGTATGTATTAGGTTAACATATTACTTTTTGATCAAACATTTTCATCAGTAACCTTATCAATACTATTTTTTTTTTATCAAATATGTCAGTCGGAATAGCCTGGGCCCCTCAACCCAGTCAGAAAAATAAACGATATATCCTGTAATATTTTCTGATGGAGGTCTGTGTGTGGACAAATTATTTTGTGGGCCCATGACAAGGAAAAAGGGTTGTGGAACAACTATACATTGTAATACGTTAGCCGGGAACTCCTCCTGTGTTCACATCATTGCAACAATTCTTGTTGTTAAAGCATTTTTGGAATAAAAACATTTGTTTTCTCCACATAAGTCGGCCCGGATTATGTTCATATCAATAATATTTGCATCATATACTTAATAATATTAATAGGACACAGGGACGTCCCACTGTTTTGTTTTAGGATACAAGGCGTACAAAAAAATAGAATTGAGAAGTCTTTTTGTCATTAAACAGATCTGGGTTCTAGTGTCCTGAAACCATGTTACCTTGGAAGTAAAGGATCGTTTTGAAGGAGAACTTTTTTTAGGTCAGTGGTTTTTAACCTTTTTGATACCAGGGCCCACTATTTATTCAGAATTTGAGCCATGGAGGACCATTTGAGGACATATTATCTCCACAGACCACAAAACTAAAGATTTGTTTTGCTTTTGTCCACTATTCCAGGCTGAATTTTGGAAACCAAACAGTCAAAGATACAGAGCAAAATGACCATTAATCTTCTACATTCTCTAGTTGTGTAGACTTGGGGCTAATTCACATGATGAATATTTTAACTCTTGAGGGTGTAAAAATGAAACCAAATGGACCCGCAAGGGTCCATTTGGTTTCATTTTTACGCTCCCAAAGATTTACATCTGGTTAACCAACTTTCCACCATTTACCCTGGGGACCACCTGGAACTCTCTCAAGGACAACTGGTGGTCCCCGGACCACTGGTTGAAAACCACGGCTTTAGGTTGTTAGAGAAAGTAGAAGATGGGTGTGAATTGTTTTACTTTTTCGGCTTTTCTTTAGTTTTAGGGATATTATCTGTTTTAGACAAGGGGAGCGGGGGTATTCAAACATGATCCTAAATACGTACACACAGTTTTACAAAATTTGAAAGTGATTTCTTGTTTCTACTACAGTCCTCCTAAACCCCAGGAAATTATAACTGGCCACAGAAGTTCACAGGATCTACTGAATGTGAAAGAGGCAACACACCAAACTGTATAACAGGTATAATAGTTCGCATCACATTCAGTAGATCCTGTTATCCTTGGCCAGATGCAATTTCCTGTTCCTTATTAGGACTGTAGTAGATAACAAAAATGAATAATAAAAATGCTATAATAATAATAATCATTTTGCAAATATGCACTTAGAACCATGGTGGAATGCCCCTGCCAAAAAACAGCTAAATCCCCAACCTAAAACATGAACCTTGATTGAAAAAACAAAACAAAACAAACAAAAAAAACAAAACAAAACAAAGTTGTCCCTCAAGCATCTGCAATAACAATTAGACACAGGCACACAAAACAAAACATTGTCACATAACCTTCCTGTAAGTAAATACAGTACTTACCACCCAATGTAGGAACTAACATGACAACTGAAGTTATCTTGTGGTTTGTGTGAACGGCAAACATTTAGTTTTGAAATGTGAAGCACAGAAGCACTTGAATTTTGTCTCAAACTGATTCAGTGCATTATGCTTTGTAAAACATTACTTCATGTCTGTACTTAAACTGGCTGGCAAATATTACCGTAATAACAATTTAGGATGAAGAAAATTACATAAATAGGATTGACCACAATACCTTAAAACTTCCGTAATATTGTGGCACTATTAAAAAAAATTGCACAAAATTAAGGCACTGACTAATCCATTACTGAGTTTGCGGTCTGATGACGCCATAATTAAATTACTGAGGGCAAAGTGCCAAAGTGTTTGATTCTTTAAGAAATCCTAATGATTCCAGAACAGATGACAAACATGTCACCAAATGTCCTACTTTCTAATCTGACCTGAGAACAGATCAGGGACCTGCAGTATGACAGACAGTCTGACATTGTGGGACTCAGAGTTCACTTAGACAAAGTAAAAAAAAAAGAAAAAAGAAAATCCTGAGTGCTGATTTTACCCCTGAAGAGAGTGCAAACATGGTCCCCGAAAGAGTCCTTGAAAGTCAGCAGCCAATTAAAGGGGAATTCCACCCCATTTTCAACATGTTGCTGTATCATTAGAGTTGTTGTCTGCCAGGAAATAGTAATAATAGTAATAAGGAAATAGGAAGAATTCCTAGAAATGAAGGTCTCATTGTTTTTTCCCCCCACAGACTTGGGGGTTTTGTTTTTAAAATTATTACTATTATTATTTCCAGAATAGTAAAATGTTGAAAATGGGTGGAATTTTCCTTTAAAACTCGGGATTTTACAGTGCATGGAATGCAGGCTAAAATTAGCAGGTTCTGCTAATGCTAAAACACAACCAGAACCTCCATGGTTCCAAACTGTGGAAAAACAAACGTATATATAAATTTTAACCATGTCAAAAATGACAAAATGTTTAAGTAGTTCAGAAGTAGATCTGGTTGAAATGGGGTTGAAATAAGAGATTGTTTCCACCATAATAATAATAATAATTACACAAGTCGGCTAGCTAGCTAACGTTAGCATGTTTAGCTAAGGAGCTAGCACTTGCTAGCCAGTTAGCTATAAAGCTAACGTTAGCATCGCTAGGTTTTTAGGTCATTATTTTGTTTTCTTCGTTCTAAGTAAACTCACCTTCATTCTGGGAACTATCTATGTTAGTGTTTATTACATTGCGAGCGTCTCGTATCGAGGCGTCGTCGTTAGGGGCACTAATAGTACTAGTAGCAGTAATAATAGTGTTATTGTTATCATAGACACTGGCGTCCATCTTTTCTCTCCCTAGTTCATCATTATGAGTGGCTCAGCCTGGGCTTTTAACGGCAGAGCCTGAGAAATAGACAGAGTTTTACGACAACTCCGTTCACTTCATGGGGCCAGTCCCTCCACATAGACTTCTGTTGGATAGTGACAGCCGGAAGTTACTGAATGCATTGAAGCCTATGGGCTCGCGCGAGTACATGAACCAAGTGACCAGGCTGTTTTCTGACTCCTCAATGTCGCAACTCTTCTACTAGACGGCTCTGTCTATGGCTCTGCCCAAGAGCAGAGCCTTAGAAATAGACAGAGTTTTACGACAACTCCGTTCACTTCATGGGGTCAGTCCAATGGCGGCGCCTCTACATAGACTTCTATTGGATAGTGTGACAACGAATAGGGACAGCCGGGAAGTTTCTGAATGCATTGGAGTCTATGCGCTCAATCCCCTCAATGTCGCAATTCTGTCTATTTCTAAGGCTCTGCCCCAGACAGAGTTACGCCAACTCAGTGTTGCCTACTGCCAAAATCCAAAATGCACTAGAATGCGCTAGAGTAGTGGTTTCAACCATTTTTCATACCAGGGCCCACTTTTTATTCTGCATTTTAGCCACAGGGGACCACCATTTGATGTTGAATAATCTCTTTGACTAATTTAGGAGAAATAATTGGTAAACGTTGGTCAAAATAGCAATTCTTCTACGTTGTACATAGTGTAGATTCTTGAAAATTGGGTAATTCAGATGTTTAAATATAATATAACTTTTGTAAAATGAAGCCAAAGGGGGTCTAGAAAAAAAGCTAAATATAGTGACAAATGCGCCAAGTTGGCAACACTGAGTTAGAGTTAGATTTGCTGCGACATTGAGGGGGCAGAATTAAAGCACAGCCTGTCCATCAGTCCTACTAGAAGGCTCTGTTTTAATGGGCTGTTTGTTGCCGGACTCGAATGCATTTCTGCCTTTTTCCTGTCCAGTACTAGTCCCCATTGGATGTCTCCATGCTCCATAGAAGTCTATGTCCCCGTTAGACCTTTCCATGGGAGTGAAGGGAGATGTCGCAACTCTGTCTATAATCTGACCGCAGTTTGCATGACGTTCTGTTGCCTTTACTGCCATCTGCTGCTGGAAGTTATTTAATTCAGTTCCCAAACGTTTTCATACATAACAGGGGAATGGCTTACATTAGTGGCTTTCAAGCGTTTTGATACCAGGGCCCACTATTTATTCAGAATGGACCACCATTAGATGGCATTTTAGCCTCACAGACAACTAACGATTTATTTAGCTTTTGTCCACAATTCCAGGCTGGATTTGGGAAACAAAACAGTCAAACATGCATATCAATTAATCTTCTACATTCTCTATGAATATTTTAACTCTTGAGAGCATAAAAATGAAACCAAATGGGCCTGCAATGTTTCATGTTTACACTCTATAACCAGAACTTATAACAATGAGTGTTATAAGGAAGGGAACATAACTATTATGGTCCTCTTGTGTGCAAATACGTGATGTTTTGCTGCACGGCATCTGGTGGCTTATATGAGTCAATGAATGGACATTCAGAGGGCCATGCCCTGGATCACATTCAACTCCAAGATGTTTTTACTATAAGCTATTCCGTGCAGCAAACTGAATATATTTATGCCACTTATTAGGTCAAGACTATGGAAAAGTTCTACTAGCTCCCCAGTCCAACGCCAGGGAACCCATATTATAATCTTCCTGCTCTTCTCTGCAACACACACAAAAAAGTACTGTCATTCTATACTCACATGAATCAAAATATAGCAGACAATTGCGCATATGGTAGTTAGCTGCATAGAAAGACACTCTTCACATTTCATCCAAGCGAATATAAAACAGGTACTCAAACTTGACCCTCATTAATGGGCAAAATACTGTGGTACAATTAGCTTACATTTGAGATCAATTTATTTAATACATTGCAAGTTTTTAGGCATACAGAATAGCCAATCTCCGGCACCAGTGTGACTGTGACTTCTGACTTTCTTTAAATAAAATGTCACTTTGGGAAATACATTTAACTGAATTTGTTACTTTGACGAGCAATGGCGTTTCTACGCAATTTGGAGCCTTAGGCAAGAATCTCACGTGACATCATACCTATGACAGGCACAGTAAAATGGGACCCCAAGGGATAAAATGAACCATTTTTAAACTCACATGTTTTAAATGTTCAATTCTAGTTAGAGGATAAGTATAATGTATTTATCCATATGAGACCTATTAGCCTGGGATCCTTTTAAAGCACGTCTGGTAGTCGCCCAGGTCCCCCCCATGGCACCCCTGTTGATAAGTAAAAGGCAAGTGAGAATTCCAACATTATAATTCAAATTTATTAAGCATCCATGTATTAAAATACTTTAAATATCACTTTTCCCATCACAAAAGTGGCAACGATATACAAAAATAGAATTAGGGTTGGCATGGTGACTACGACATTCAACAGAACTGCAGCATCCTCCTCCAAGGTCTAGACTACTGCTGCAGCAGCACCAGTCGCTGGATCTGATCCTTTATGGGTGAGGGCTTCAGTGCAGGACTTCAACGCAGTCTGGACTGCAGGCACAGCATCCGTCGCTGGTGGCGTCGCCCCTTCTGTTGGCTTTGCTGCCCCTTCCGTTGGCTTTGCTGCCCCTTCCGAGGGCTTTGCTGCCCCTTCCCCCTTCACTGGCGACTTCCCTGGTGCAGCCTCCTCTACTGAAGGCTTCACTGGTGACTAGGGGTGGGCACACACAACACACACACACACACACACACACACACACACACACACACACACACACACACACACACACACACACACACACACACACACACACACACACACACACACACACACACACACACACACACACACACACACACACAACACACACACACACACACACACCACACACACACACACACACACACACACACACACACACACACACACACCACACACAACACACACACACACACACACACACACACAACACACACACACACACACACACACACACACACACACACACACACACACACACACACACACACACACACACACGATATCAATAACCAGGTTCAATTCTTTTTTACATTTATGCATCCGTTAATTTGTTCATGTCAGAAAGACTGATGGTTATCCGGCTGCATTTAAGTGAGAATTGAACTTTTCATATTCAATATTGTTGCTTTAAAACAAAACTTCTAGTAGTTTACTTTATTCATATTGGAACATTTTAAAAACATGAACCATGAAAAGTTCAAAGTCATTTGCAATATATCGACATGATGAATCAAATCTTATTCTGCCATGAGGTAAGTGAATTGTCCCACCCATACCGCTTTCTGGACCTCAGGCTCAGTGCCATTGACTGTTGAAGGGACAGGCTCAGTGCCATTGACTGTTGAAGGGACAGTGTCGCTCACTGGTGACTCTCCTGCCTCAGCATCCTTCATCGTTGAAGTGATTACATTAATCTGGACTGGCGTAGACATTTCTGGTGGCGACGCGTCACCGTTCTGGGCAGCTGCAGCGCCCTCTGCTGGTCCACCGACGGCATCATCCTGGTAGAGGTGGGGGGAAAAAATATATATATACCTGTATATATCGCAATTCTTAATGCCATGATATCCATATCGAATCGCCAGGTTTAAAAATTGTTTTTTTGATGATTACTGCTATTGATTAATTTGTTCATAGCAGAAAGACGTTTTGTTATTTATATAGTTTAAAATTGCTTTAAAATGTCGTAGTTGATTGAACTCGTCATGGTCATATTGTTCAGAATTCTGACCATTTTCAACATTTTACTGTATTGTATTTTAATATTGATGATGACATCATCAAGTTGTGTTGTGTTTGCTAATGACTTTACTTTTAGGACCGTTGGGTCCATTTGGTTCCATTTGTTTGCCCTCAAAACAAAAACAAAAATCCTCCTTGTTCAAGTATAATAAAAGCACAGTCATTTGTGGGGGGGACAAAATTATGACGATATATATACGATATATCGATATATATGAAATTGAACTCGCAGAATAACTAAGAATCACAATATAAATCGATTAAGGATACCAATTATCAATACTGTATCGTATCGTGAGGTAAGTGAATCGTACCACCCTTACATCCTGGCAGGGGCGGCCTTAAGTATTGGGCGTTCCAATGCGCTGTGTGATGCAGCTGCTACACTACAACGGTGCGTAACCGAGAAATGGGCTACATTCTCCGCAGCTATAAATGAATGCTAACTATTATATACTGTATAATCGCGGGGCCCTTGGAAGCTCGAGGGGGCCCCTTTCAATTGAAAGGGTTGAAATGTCCTTAAGACCGCCTGTGCATCCTGGACTGCAGCAGCAGCTGCAGCATCCTTTACCGATGACGCTGCAGCCTCCTTCGCTGCAGCCTCCTCCTCTGCCTTGGTCGCCGGCTCTTGGACCAATCCCGTGGCAGCAACGATAGTGCCCGCCCCCTCCACGGTTTTCTGGGCAACGCAGCAACTCCGTTAATCACCGCTCCGCCCACTTGGGACACACCCTCAGCAACAGTCGTGGCGCCATCTTTGGTTTTGGTGCCTGTCGGAATATAATGCGCATGTTTGAAGTCGTTCAGGTGTGAAAATCTACATGGATTTGTGGTAAATGACCACAAAGCAAAAGAAAAAACACCAATTGTAAAAATATATACACACATCATGCCCCAGACTCAAATGCCCCAGTCTCCCTCTGTCAAAAACTAAAATCCATGAAACTGAAGAGAGCAGCGAAAGAAAAAATACCCAGCTTTTACCTTCTGTAATAACCCAAAACAAACCTTTGTTAAAACAAAGTAGTCCTTTAATCCACCATATCTGAACTAGAAAACTATAGGGGTAGGCAAAAAAAAAAAAAAAAAAAAAAAAAGGACCTGACAATATTGTGATTCTTCATGCCATGATATCAATATTCATGCATTTATTAATTTGTTCATGTCAGAAAGACTGACTACATTGAAGTGTATGATTAAACTTTTCATGCTATATTGTTTTTAATTGCTTTAAAATGTTGTGAATGATTAAACTTTTTTTTTTAGAAATGTTTGAAAATGTTCTAGTATGAACATGTTCTAGTCATGTCTGGTGTCAAAAGGTTGAAAACCACTGTCATAGAATGCCTAACTGATTTATTTCCAATACTCACCAACAAGGAGAATGCCATCTTTGGTTTTCTCAGCTGCATCACTCACTCCCTGTGTAGTCACCTCTGCTGCTGCCTTGACTCCTTTAGCAATCCCCTTTATGAATGTGTCCATGGCTGTTTTCCTGGGATAAATATCGCAGTCTAACCTACTAGAAGGTCTCTGTTCTCAGAAGGCTTGATGGCAAAAGGAAACCACCAGGCAGTCACACAGGTATAGACTTACAGCCACGTATGAACTCAAACATGGACCTAGCAGGCAGGCAGCCATTTTTAACAGGTAAAGACAGCTGAAGTAAATTAACCAGTCAATTTATTATTGATTGTAGGCGTGACCGAAAAACACCCACAGCTGTGTTTTCCTCATCAAAATGACAGCAGTGAAATAGATTGGCCTGGGTTCATTGAATCAGAGTGTCATGACAGTGCACTGAGGCTTTAGTCTTTATGAATGAAGTCGAATGTATTGTAATGCAGCTGCCTTTTTGTCATGTAGGGCCCAGGGGTAGGCAACCTTTTAGGCATGCATGGCTGCCAACATTGGCACAGTGAAGGGTGATCACAGGCACACTGGCATATATATGAGAGAGAGGATGTTTTAAATATAATAATCATAAATTAGGCTCTGTCAAGTTCATACAAAACCAGGCACACAATTGACAATTCTACACTCAAAACTAAACTCTGACTGGGGAGGGTGATTGCAATGCCCTGATTTGTGTGAACAAAACAGTACAGAAGGAGGAGATGTTATATTATCTGGCTTTATTTGTACACATTCGTTTTGATATGAAGGCCCCAGTGGCGACATTAGCGTTCATCAGCCATGGGTGCCGATATCAAAAGGGCCCTCTCAGCGTGCGCTCACACATGCGCGTGCAGAGGTGTTTGTCAGATAATTTGATCGTTTGGGAAGGCTCTCTTTTACGGCCTATATTCTCGTCCTATCCCACCTTGACTAATAAAAATCAACAAGCAACATTACATTATAAGGTTGAATACTAATAGCCAGAAAATTATAACAAGAGTCTACCATCCAACAGCCAACCATGCTATGGATAAGCAGGTGAAGATGAATGGATGTATTTAGATAAATGTATTTTGATAGATGAATACAGACATCCCACCCTAGAAAAAACTAAAATATATTAACATTTAGGGCTATGCCACACATGATAAGTGATTAACATATCCTACCATAGATTATATGTTTGCAGTGGCTGTTTTTTAATCAGTAGAGTCAGTAGGATTGTTATTTGGTTACAGTTCCTGTCACCTATGTTTTAAAGCTAAATTAAAATATATGATAAACACATAAGATAAGCATATTAAGCTCTTTGTGATTTTATATTGAGGACTTATAAATAGCTCTTGATTATTAAGATTATATTTTATAAATATAATTGATTATATATAGGCCTAGAGTAAAATAGATTATACTGTGCAAACAGACTGAGATCATGTAATTAGCTCCATATACACAGCTGTGTCGTATTCCATATTAAGAACGGGGAATCCCCGATATATGCACGGCACGGGGCACAGAGACAGTGCATGGAGAAATGCGAAAATTTCCCCTCTCCTTTTGTGTGATAAATGCATACTATAAACGCATGACCTATATAGCAACTGAAAATATACTTGGATATACTTGGACCACACTTGGAATTATTGAAATCGGGTGAGAATGGCCTGAGAGTTTTTAGATTGGAATCTCAAAAAAATCTCGGGGGACTTTCAAAAGGTAAGCACAGAGTGGAGCAGCAGCGACAACTCCGTTCTCTTTAAGTGGCCAGTCCAAGTGCGGCCATTCTACATGGACTTCTATTGAGGATCGGGACAATAAATAGGGACCAACATGCTGCACAAACAGCTCTCGAGCGCTTAGTTTCTGACAACTCAATGTCGCAGCTTTGACACTAGCCATCTTTGTACGTCTGCATGACTGTAATAAGGTTGCTGTTTTTTAGATGAAAGTAAAGTGACATTAGCTCATCTCCCGTATGCTGCTCGCGTGGGCCCCACGCGACAAGATATATTTTAATAAAAGGAGAAGGAAAAAAAGTCTGTTTGGGGCTCAGGGCCACCCTAGAGTGGCAATGGGGCCCATGGGTGCCACGCACCCACGCACCCATTATAAATGACGCTAGTGGAAGGCCCACTATTTATTGCCATGGACCACCATTTCATGACATTTCAGCCCCACAGACCCCAAATCTATCTTCTACATTCTCTAATTATGTAGACTTGGGCTAATTCACATGATCAATATTTTAACTCTTGAGTGTAAAAAATATTTTTACACTCTCAAAGAGTTACATCTGGTTAACCAACCTTCCATCATTTAGCCTGGGGAGCACCTGGAACTCTCTGAAGGATCACTAGTGGTCCCTGGACCACTGGTTGAAAACCACTGATATTACCTTTCATTGGGGGGGGGGGGGGGGGGGTACATTCATGAATCCACCTGCTGAATAGCTGTCATTGAGCAGTTATTTTTTTATTTTATGAAGTGTTATATGTGACCACTGACCATACTGTATCATTAATGATCTATACAAGGCAAGCCTAGAATGTGATGGATCAAAGTATATATAAGGTGATACACTGCAAACAACTCTGAACTGTAAGTCTTGTAATCTTAAATCTAGACTTTAAGTGTGATTGCTCTTGTTTTAAGGATATACTAACCAAGAGCAAGTTGTATAAGATTATCAACCTTGTTTTAAAACATATTTCAGATTACAAGAATTCTTACCAAGTACAATTCACTTACCCCTTGGGCAGATTATTTTGCTTTTTTTTCTAGTAGAACTAGAAATACTCTTGTTAGTATAGCCTTCTTAAAACACAATCATACTTAAAGTCTAGATTTAAGGTTACAAGACTTGCTTAGTTCTGAGGGTTTTTTTTGCAGTGCATAGTAGTTATTTATAGAAATGGTTTACTGTACATCAGTAATTTCATACATAGATTTATTTGGGTATTTTGAACATTCATTAAATTAAAGCCTTGAAGGGGAAGCCCACCCATTTAACATTCTATATGTCATTAGTATACCCTAGAGGTGTTGGGTGGACATGAAAAAGTTTCCCCCATTCTGTGTTCCCAAGAAATGGAGGTCTGAAGAAAACCACCAACATGGTGAAACATCTTGATGACATCATCAAGATGTATTTTCACCATGTTAACAGATTTCTTTAGACGCTTCTTTTTTCTGAGAGCGCACAAATGAAACCAAATGAACCCCAACGGGTTCATTTGGTTGCATTTGTACACTCTCAAAAAAAAATGTTGAAAATGGGTGGAGTTCCCCTTTAATCAGTACTGCTGGGCTATAGTTGCGAAAAGTAGCAATACACATGTACTGTAGAGCAGTTTTATTTAAAGAGTGCACACAATTCATTTTATTATACAAAATTATATTTATTTGCGCATTAGGAAACATAATAGCATTTATTACATCAAAGCCACAACACTGACAGAAACTCAAGGTGGCAGATAAAAACATTAAGACACACTAAACAGGCATACAATCATAGATCACTGGTAAAACTGGGCAAGAGTTCCCAAACGTCACAATCCTCGACTCAGGATTGCAATCATGGTGACTACTGCATTCTGCTCACTAATTCTGGACAGAGACAGCATTTACTGGTTTCTCAGGTGCCTTCTCGACTGCTACACCATCTACTGGGTTGTTGGTTCCATTCTCGACTGCTACATCTTCTCCTGGTTTGTTGGTTCCATTCTCGACTGGTACACCATCTACTGGGTTGTTGGTTCCATTCTCGACTGGTACACCATCTCCTGGTTTGCTGGTTCCATTCTCGACTGGTACACCATCTCCTGGTTTGCTGGTTCCATTCTGAACTGCTACACCATCTCCTGGTTTGCTGGTTCCATTCTCGACTGGTACACCATCTCCTGGTTTGCTGGTTCCATTCTCGACTGGTACACCATCTCCTGGTTTGCTGGTTCCATTCTGAACTGCTACACCATCTCCTGGTTTGTTGGTTCCATTCTCGACTGCTACACCATCTCCTGGTTTCTCTACAGTTGCGTTCTGGTCTGGTGCAGCGTCTACTGGTGCCTCTATGACATCGTCCTCTGCTGGAGGTTCTCCTCCGTTCAGGACTGCGGTTGTGTCTTCATCTTGTTTCGTGGTTTCCTTCTTGGACAGTCCCGTCTTCAGAGCCACAGCAGCTGCTGCTGTTGTGACTTTAACTTTTGTTTTGGTACCTGTCCATAGATGCAAGTGAAACACAATTAATTAATACAATGGAGCCCCACAATAATTGCAAACACTAAACCATACCTGGGCATTATGCGGCCCACGGGGGCCAAATGCGGCCCTTTGGCTGACTCTAACCGGCCCGGGGACCACCAGTGGTCCTTGAGAGAGTTCCAGTTAAATATGGAAAGTTGGTTAAACAGATTTAACTCTTTGAGAGCGAGATTTATTTGGGTATTGTGAACAACATTCATTAAATTAAAGCCTCAATCAATGCTGCTAGGCTATAGTCCCGCAAAGTAGCAATACACATGTACTGTAGAGCAGTAAAAATGAAACCAAATGGACCCAAGGGTCCATTTGGTTTCATTTTTTACGCTCTCAAGAGTTAAAATATTCATCATCTGAATTAGCCCAAAGTCTACACAATCAGAGAATATTAAGGAATGGTCATTTTTGATCCATGTTATCTTGTTTTGTTTGTAAAATCCAGCCTGGTATTGTGGAGAAAAGCAAAATAAATCTTTAGTTTTGGGGTCTGTGGGGCAAATACTGAATAGAGGGCCCTGGTGTCAAAATGGATGGTCTTACTCTTAATTTTATCTTGAAATTAAATTAATATTACATAGACTTTAGTTCAGCCTTTACAGTAGTCTTGGCCATCCACAATATTTTATGCATCTCATTTGGCCCCTTGGGGAAAATAATTGACCAGCCCTGCTCTAAACCAAAGTAACACTTGTGTCAGATTGCATATGGATTGTGGCAATAATTAGGATAAATCCAACCCACAGACTATCATTGCATCAATAAAATAAATGCACCTCACATGAAGTATTGCATTCTTTGAGATTTTCAGTTTGAAAACAGTCCTAAGCTAATAATTGTGTAACCAGACAAAGAATCCATAATTTCCACTATAGATTTTTTTTTTTTAATAATCTAGAATTACAATACACACCTTTTACTACTAAAGAAAACGTTCGTTTTTGATCTGCTTGTATTAAAAACAAACACACCAACATTGCAACTTTAGGGAATGCTTGAATTATCCTCCATCTGCAAAGCGTTTGTTTCATACAAATCCAACGTAGACGTGTTGATGAGCAACTTTTTCTCAAGAAAAGGCAAAGTGCTGGAGTTTGGAAGCACTTGATTGTATTAACAGGGCATGCTGCTGCATTATGTGCAAATATAGTGCGATAGGTGGTACACAGGGCAGTTCAGTGACTTGACTTAGATGATAGTGCTTCCAAACTCCAGCACTTAAAAATGACGCATGAATTTCTTGACAGAAAGTAGCTCACAGAATATTTCCTTTTTTTTTTTTTTTTTTTTTTTTTTTTTTAAATCAAACACTTTGCAGATAGAGGATAAGTCAAGCATTCCCTAGCTGCAATGTTGGTGAGTTTAATGGCATTTAATACAAGCAGGTTGCAGGTACTGTAACTCTATATTTCAAACAATTAAAAAGGGGGGGGGGGGGGGGGGGGGGGACATCTAGCTACCACTCAGATCATGTACTATTTGCTGCACCAGTTATCAAATTGTTGCCTCAGGAATGCAATAAATAAATATAAATAAATTCAAGCCTTCATGGAATGTGTAATTGATAAAACGTGGACCTTGACCTTGAGAGTTCCAGGTGGTCCCCAGGATAAATGATGGAAAGTTGGTTAACCAGATGCAACTCTTGAGAATGTAAAAATGAAGCCAAATGGACCCTTGCAGGTCCATTTGGTTTCATTTTCACACTCTCAAGAGTTAAAATATTCATCATCTGAAAGTCTACACTGTTTTGTTTGCAGAATCCAGCCTGGAATTGTGAACAAAACCGAAAAAATTGTTTTAGTTTTAGGTCTTTGGGGCTAAAATGTCATCAAATGGTAGTCTGTGGCTCAAATGGTCCCTGGTGTCAAAAAAGGTTGAAAACCCCTGATTTAAGAAACTGGTAGAATCAGTCACAGATTGCTTTCCTAATACTCACCAACATAGATAGCTCCGTCTTTGGTCTTTTGAGCTGCTGCAACAACTCCATCCTTGGCTTTAGACATTCCCTTCCTGATGGCTTCCATGACTGTCGACTCGACTCCCAAATTATACACAACAATCAGCTTTTACTGCAACCAAAAAGGCTGTGCCAAAAATACAAGGGGATTCAGACCTTCAAACTACAGGCATGCAGCCAAGACAAGACGGATTTTTAGTTTGATTTGCTTTCAGCAGCCATTTTAATAGGTAAGCACAGCTGAAGGTAATAATGTTAATTGCGGGTGCGTTTGTTTCTGTGTGCAACAGGATAACATATAGGTCAGGGGTTGCCCATGGTCATGGGGGAACAGTGACACATAAATGAAACATACCCACGATTAATATAACATACCCACTGGGTAGTTGTTGTGTTCGACTAACTTTTCAAAATAAGACCACTGTTTTCCCATATGGAAAACAACTTTATATGCAAACTCTTGAAAGTGGCATCTTTCATATAAACCACTTTACAAGAAAAATACTAGGCCTATATGGATCTTATATCTGTTTTGCATGTCATATTTTATTCTTATAAACTACAAAACGATATATGTTTCACTTTATAAAGAAATACTATGGATCTTATATCTTTTTTGAATGCCATATATAATTCTTCTGAATCACAAAATGATACATGTTTTACTTGTTTCACTTTACAAAAAAATAAATACTATGATCTTATATTAACTTTATTCTCTAACTTTATACCAAATGGATGTAGAGGGTCCATTTGGTATCATTTTATGATCTCAGGAGTTACAGGTCTATAAGGGTCCATGTGGTTACCAGCTGTCCATCATTTATCTGGGGACCACCTGGAATCCTCTCAGGTTCTACACTGGTTGAAAACCACTGCTATACCTGAGTGACTTCTAAATTGAAAGAAACATTGAAAGAAGCAAAGAATAGACTACAATTCAAAAATGGAAGACAAAGTTGCTTTACTTTCAGAAGAGAATTGAACAGTAAAAGATAAAAAGAGGATAGACAGTTGTCAAAACTCAAAACAAAGTACATTCTGTCTATAGTGAGAGAAAGCAGTGAACCAAACATGCAGGACTGAATGAGTGTGTGTGCGTCTGTGCCGCTCCTGTTGTACAGTGTGTCGTGCACGTACAGTACGTGCACCTGCACCATATACTGGCAAAGGCCATTTCGCCTTTGCCAGGCCACCCTGGGGGGGGGGGGGGGGGGGGGGGGGGGGGGACCAAATGGACCCTTGCGGGTCCATTTGGTTTCATTTTTACACCCTCAAGAGTTAAAATATTCATCATGTGAATTAGCCCAACTTAGTCTACACAACTAGAGAATGTAGAAGATTAATGGTCATTTTGATTTGTATGTTCCAGGCGAGCATCTAGCACATTCTAGTGCATTTTGGAAGTGCCACTAGTGCATTTTGGATCTTGGCAGTTGGCAACACTGCCTCCAGCAGCGCGAGGCAGTGCCCTGGCGCACAGGAGTGAACGGGAATATGGCAACTCTCCTACTTGAAGGCTCTGGTGTAGGACACCTTTTCTTTTTTGCCTAGCCTGGTCCTGGCGCCCTGGACTGCCCTGGACTTAAAAAAAAAAAAAAAAAAAAAAAAACTGTCCAGGCCACTAGGTGGCGCAGGCCACCGGGAAAACTCCCTGTACTCCAGATGGCCAATCCGCCCCTGTTAAAGGCCCTCTAACAGACAGATTTACTTGGTTGGTACATTTTTTCACACCATACGCCCACACAACATGCACGCACCCTTCCTCAAGTGTGTGTACTCACATGCACATTTCCTGTGCTGTGCTGTGCTCTGTCCTTACGCCGTCAGCACACACATCTCACTCCATCAGGGCGGATGTAACATTTCCCAATTGGGGGGGCTTCACATGCGCCACGGCGGCTTCATCACCCGTGGCGCGAACGATGAAGCCGCACCCATACCATTTTGGTTTAAAATACTTTTATTAGTCAAGTAAAGCATCTATAATAACATCAGTTGTTGTTGAAGTTACAACAGACACGCAGCATGCATAAAGCTAAAGGTCTGACTCAGAGAGTTTTCTGTTTTCAATGATGAAATGCTGTAATTAGTTGTGACACCGTTTCATTTTTACGTTCTCAAGTGTTAAAATATTCACCATCTGAATTAGCCTGAGTCTACACAACTGGAGAATGTAGAATGTTGATACAACATACACTGTATGTTTTGTTTCCCAAATCCAGCCTGGAATTGTGGACAAAAGCAAAAGATTCTGAATAAATAGTGGGCCCTATTATGAAAAAGGTTGAAAAACACTTACTTGAATTTAAATCCTGAATTATTTTTTGGAATGCGACATCAAGAGCTTAATCATATTTGCTACCCACATTAGCAACGCCTTTCCCCACTTGTCCCACGCATGCAATACTTCTGTCCTACAAATAACACCCACAGCTGTAGTTGTATGATAAAGAGAGATGGGTTAGGGGAGACTGATGGTGTGAGTCGTGTGACATCACTAAATTCTAGTTTATTCATTGGCAAGTTTGCCTGTCAAGTGTTCAGCCCCACAGAAAACCCAAATACAAAGGGAAAACATACAGGTAATATTCAAAACAATAACACTATAGGAGTCTAACGAAGTACCATCACCTCTCACATGGAGACGTTGGAAAAAATATATACAAAAATCACAGCACTCCATCTTTAACAAGTGTATCTTCTGCAGTTTGCCATGAGGCCTGTTATGCTATTATATGCATAACAGGCCTCTTTTTTACTCTTTTCTTGTTCAATATAAGTAAAACATTACAGTACATGGTTTGCTGATCTACAAATCACCCCACACCCACACAACACATTATTGATCATTTCATTAACACAGGGGTGTTTTTTGCCACTAGGCAGACTAGGCAGTTGCCTAGGGCGCCATGAGGGGCGGGGCGACCACCAGACACCAGCCCACCAGTCCTCTATAACTAGAATTGAACATTTAAAACACCTGTCCTATAATATCCATTGAAACCAAATGGACCCGCAAGGGTCCATTTGGTTTCATGTTTACGCTCTCAAAGAGTTACATCTGGTTAACCAACTATACCAGGTAGAACAGGTCCATCACGTGCTGGTTGTGGTGGGGCCGGTCTAGGCCAAATCACGCTAAAAATGTCCGGGCCGATTTTTTCGCCCAGTCCACCACTGCTGGTTGTAGCTCCCTGGGTGCGGGATGCTTCCCTGGTATGGCCCTGAAGGAGGAGGTGTTGGCTGGTTGTAGGTCCCCGGGTGCAGGGGTCCCCATCTCTCCCACCGGTCGTAACGCTCCTCATGATGGCCGGACCCGTTATAGCCAGACTTTGTGGCTCTCATCCTCTTCTTGGACGTTGTGCCCCGTGGACCACGCTTCCGCTTAAAACCCGGGTGCGGTGCAGCAGAGAACGATGGAGAGGGCACCGCCCCGTTCGCCGGTGCCGTTTGGGCTTGAGGATTCACTTCACCCCCAAGACCAAGTCCGAGTCTCCCGGGCACTTCTCTGGTCCCGCTGGGGTAGGTCATCCCCGCCTTGGGCAGCGTAGGGGCCAGGAATGCGCCGTACTCTAGCCGGTCACGTCCGTTGTCGTGTTGGATGGCGGCCCACACCTTCCCGCAGTCAGGATGGTCGGGCCGGTCGATCTCGTACACGGTCAGGACCACGGGCAGGGTCCTGGCGTCCCAGTCCCCTTGCAGCCTGTTGTTTATCAAGCACCTGGTGACAGACTTGGACAACAACGAACCCAGCTTTTCCAGATCCGAATTCTCTAAAGGGGAGTTGCGGCGGGACCCAGCCGGGTCGCACCGCTCCGATGTTCAGCCAGTCTGCCGCTTTGAACAGGTCCTCGTCTTTGAAACGTCTCCTGCCGGACGCGTAGAGGACCATTCTTCGGTTGGAATCTCTTCCCCTCTGCACGCGGGACACTTCTACCCACTTACCCTCTACTTCTTGCGAGGTGCCCGGTTGAGGATTCGGCCCCGACGTCGATGGCCTGGGTGATTCGGTCAGAGGAGGAGGGGTCCACGTAGGTCTGGTCGATTTGGTCAGAGGAGGGGCTCTGTAGCTGATTGGGTCGGAGGAGGAGGAGGAGGAGGGGTCCTTGAAGCTGATTGGGTCGGAGGAGGAGGGGTCCCTGAAGCTGATTGGGGCGGAGGAGGGGTCCTTGTAGCTGATTGGGTCGTCGTCGGAGGGGTCCTTGTAGCTGATTGGGTTGGTGGAGGGGTCCTTGTAGCTGATTGGGTTGGTGGAGGGGTCCTTGTAGCTGATTGGGCTGTCGGAGAGAGGTCCTTGTAGCTGATTGGGGCGTCGGGGGAGGGATCCTTGTAGCTGATTGGGTCGGTGGAGGGGTCCTTGTAGCTGATTGGGCCATCGGAGGAGGGATTCTTGTAGCTGATTGGGTCGGAGGAGGGGTCCTTGTAGCTGATTGGCCCAGAGGAGGGGTCCTTGTAGCTGATTGGGTCGGAGGAGGAGGGGTCCTTGTAGCTGATTGCAGCGGTCGGGTCGGCTCGTGAGATCTCCCCGGAAGGGGCTGGTGCTAGAGCACCCCCTAGGGGGCCGATATATTTGGGAGGGGCCTAGAGGGGAGGAGTCTAGAGGCTGGGCGGAGCCTGGAGGCTGGGCGGAGCCTAGAGGCTGGGCGGAGCCTGAAGGTTGGGCGGAGCCTATCGGCTGGCCAGTGGATACTGCTACTGCAGCCCTAGAGGAGAAGAGCTCCGCCCACCTCTGCCAAACGGCTGGCGGCTGAAACTCATCGGTTTGCCTGAAGCCTGGGGTCTCTGCTGGCTCCATGGCGTTGTCAGGCGCTCGGGATTCAGGGGCGAGGCACAAGGCGGGTTACCGGCTGTAAATGATTGAATGAATGAATCAATATAAGACACCAAAACACACAAAAACAGTATCACATCCACACACAACACTTCCACACAGAAGCCACAGGAAGCATTAATCTGCTAATGTAACGTCAGAGATTCGAACGCGGGTCTCCTGCGTGGAAGTCCAACATCTTAACCACTAGGCCAAAGGGACATCCCTTGGTCCAGAGGCAGATACTAGACTTGGAGGCCATCATGACAGAGGCTGTAGCCACCTGCAACACTAAGACATAGCAAAAATAAATGGAACAGAAATAAATAAATATAAAATACATTAGGTAATTAGGTTTCTTTGTTTGTGATTCAATATATATTATTCTGCTAATGCAAATATCTTATGTTCCCCAGTACCCCACTGACTTGCCATATTCTCCTTGCGAGACAGGGGCTAAATCCTGGTGTGCTGTTGCCCTCTTGCAGAGCAGCCACCAATTCGTTATCAGGGCAGGGAGTTCCAGCCCTCTCTCCGTCCGAGGATGTCAGTAACATCCTCCATGGACACTAAGGGTTCCATTTTCGTTACCATCTAAACCCCTTAGCCTAAACCCCTTATCATTTTTTTTACTATTGTGAAAAACCTTTTGGAATAGTTCAACGTGCCAATCTATTGACACATTGTGAGCTTGTAGACTGGCCATTTAAACTATTGAAAAATGTTCTTTTTTAATAGTTTAAAAAGGCAAAGAAGTTAAGGGATAAGTTGGTTTAGCGGTGACGGAAATGGAGCCCATAGTCTGTATTTGGGCAGAGGTATTCCTCTGACCAAATCTCCTCTGGAGCTGCCAGCCGTGGGCACCTCCACCCTGAACTAACGACAGGCGATGGACAAACAACATTGGCCGCAATCCATTATTGTCTATGCGGAGCCGCCGATTCAGGCCGATGTTTGCCCGGGGATAACCAATCAGAGCCAAGTGCTGCTTTTTCTCCCCCTTGGCCCGAACCATTCGGTGCAGTTTGGTTCCTAGTTCCGCCCCACTTCCTCCTCCACCCTGCTTTATTTTTTCAGTGCACCACAGCACTGTCGTTACGTATTCATTATGCATGCCATTCTAAGCCATGGACGGCGCCAGGGGGGGCTAGCAGGGGCTCTAGCCCCCCCTGCTGGAGGCTTAGCCCCCCCTAAGCCCCCCCGGGCCAAAAACATGACTGTGATGAAAAATATTCAGGAATAAATACAATATATGGAAGACCAACTGACTGACTTTCATGTAAATCATTGCTATAAAATCATGATACTTGTAATTTTTTTGGAATGATGTATAATACTGAAATAATCCATTTTCTCAGAATTCTCACCACCTGTCATTTTCGCCCGCACGGTCACGTACGCAATACGCATTGCAATCCCCAATCAACAGAGCGTCCGCCAAGTTCATAGTTCACGAACCTTTTGACTGTGTTTTTTGGAGGGACAACTAACTCGGTTGCTGCACCGTTTTGTTTAAGTCCAGTACAATGGACCGGTTTGTTGTGTTCGGTAAAAAGCGATGCCTAAGAAGCCGATTCAGTGGACGACTCGGCTGACGGTAGACCTGAAACTTAGACCTGCAGTCTGATTCGGGGCAGAGAACCAACATGAAGTGCCCGAAAATGAAGCCAGGGAGGGCAAGCGTGTGTTGTGGGGATGGTGCGACCAGGTAACCAGCCTTCTACTAGCGGCAAGAACAACGGCCCCAAAAAATAGCTGATCTACAGGCTCCCACCGCGACACGCTATGAAGCATTGTGAGCTTGTAGATTTGCCATTTGTCCAAATGCCCTCCTTTATGTGATTTCTGTCCCTGGACCCTAAACACTCTGCACGTCCCTGTATTTACATGTTCGCATTTGGCCGCCGCGCCTCACTGTGTGTGTATGTTCGCAGTGCTGCGACTCCTTCTGTGTGTCTGTGAGATCAAGTTAGAAGCTGTTTCTAGCCTGTGCGTCCCTTTATTTAGCCTACATGTTAATGTAAAGGCCGCCTCACTATGTCTGTGCGTGAGTGCAGTGCTGCGACTACTTCTGTGTGTCTGTCTGTGAGATCAAGTATTGTAGAAGTGTGTGTGTGTGTGTTGTGTGTGTTGTGTGTGTGTGTGTGTGTGTGTGTGTGTGTGGTGTGTGTGTGGTGTGTGTGTGTCCATTTACGTTCTGCAGATCTCTGAAACTGTGGTACATGTGTAACTGTCCCCTGAAGATCTAAAAGACTAAGAGTTCATTCATTCATTTTGGGGAAAAAAAAAATTAGCCAGTGACAATGATTTGCTTTGTTGTGTAACATGAACATGTATTTTAGCATATAAACAGGACCATTGTATTTGCGTGTGTGTGTGTGTGTGTGTGTGTGGTGTGTATATATATATATATATATATATATATATATCATTGTTTTGCCGAAATTCACTAGCCCCTGCTGAAAAAAACTCAGCCCCCCCATAGCCCCCCCATGCACAAATGTCTGGAGCCGTCCCTGTTCTAAGCGAGAATTTACGGTAATGACCGTCTGCATCGCTCATATCGGCCGACGTTGTTAGTCCATTAGTCCATAGTTAAAACGTACTGTCAGGCATCAGACAGCTCTCACTCTGGGACCAGTAAATGAACTTTATAAGCCCTGTGATTGCGGTGCTGAGGGGGCCTATGGCCTTCTCCAGTTCATTGAGGAAGCATTTTCATTATTTATTTGTTTACTGTAATGAAATGTCCCAAAGAGTGTCAGGACATCCATCTCCAAATGTTAATTTCTCTGTAGAGTGGTGGTCTACAAAATAAACAATATTAATAAATAAAATATAATAATATGATAAACAATTACAGTATAATTCACAGAGATATGATGCCTTAAAAGTTTGTGCCGTCAGTTTCAATTTGTAGTGGTCACTCACTCAGTAAGTAAATTAATCCAAAAAGCGAACCTCATCTGTATTGTTGAATTATTTCCAAAGTATTAGTACAAACTTTATTATTTTTTACAATAAAATGTACAAATGTGAACCAAATGGGCCCTAGCAGGTCCATTTGGTTCCATTTGTACGCTCTGAGGAAAAAAGGTCCTATTTTACAGACCATTAACATGGTGATGATTCATCAAGTTGTGTTTCACCATAATGATTTTATCAGACTCCAGACTCTGTTTCTAAGAAACACAGGATGGGGGGAAGTTTTTATTATGTCCACACAACATCTCTAAGGTATATTAATATCATAGTAAAATATTGAAAGTGAGTGGAATTCCCCTTTAATGGCAAGCATTTCATACATCTCGAATTCTAATGTCTAAGTCCTAGGTCGCAACCCAAGATGTTGAAGGAGCCTTTTTTGACCAAAAATTAAATTCAATATCTGTCTGGAGCCGCAAAAAATGTAAGCCTAAACAGGAATTCCACCCATTTGCATTTTTTTTCTTCTGAGAGTGTACAGATGGAACCAAATGGACCCGCTAGGGTCCATTTGGTTCTCAGGAAAAAAGTCCTAAAAGAAAAATCATTAACATGGTGGTTGTGTTAATGATGTTTTTTAATATATCTAAACCTTTTTAGCATGTCCACACAACATTATAAGATACAGTATATAGTAAACTGTTGAAAACGGGTGGTTCAGATTAAAGCTCGATCTCGGATAAGTGCTGGGCTTTTTGGCATGGCCAACAAGCGCTACTTTAGCTGGTGATGTAACTGTCAGACAGCGCATGGCGTGTTGGTGCTGTCAGTGACTGAAATGTTTATATTATTTTGGTGTGGATCACCCCAAGTTGTGTGTAATAATGCTACATCAGGGAGCCACTAGGGCTGTGTTCTAGAGCCGCATGCGGCTCCTGAGCCGCAGGTTGCTGACCCTGGTCTAAGTGAACTAACACTGTTTATTTTTATAGACCAACACTCAGAGAAATACCCAGAAGTAAGATGCACAGAGTTCTCACTGTCATACAGCATATAAACACCTTTCTCAGAACCACCCAGGTTTGGGGTCCTTTGTGGAGTATCAGGGGGCACCGGGGGTCCTTTCAGAACCCTCTCACTCAGCCAGCAGCTCACACAGTGTTCTGGAGACCATGCTGTCTCCCTGTGACCTGCAGCTCACACAGTGTTCTGGAGACCATGCTGTCTCCCTGTGACCTGCAGCTCACACAGTGTTCTGGAGACCATGCTGTCTCCCTGTGACCTGCAGTTCACACAGTGTTCTGGAGACCATGCTGTCTCCCTGTGACCTGCAGCTCACACAGTGTTCTGGAGACCATGCTGTCTCCCTGTGACTGCAGCTCACACAGTGTTCGGGAGACCATGCTGTCTCCCTGTGACTGCAGTTCACACAGTGTTCTGGAGACCATGCTGTCTCCCTGTGACCTGCAGTTCGTCACCACTGGAGCTGGTTGTGTTTATTTTGTGTGTTGTCCAAAAAACACAGCTGAGCGGTGCCTCACCCTTTCTTACTCAGAGAGTAATGGGACGAATGTCTCTACGATGACCCAAATTACTCACCAAAATATATTCAGGAAATGGCAGTTGGGAGGTTGTAATTCCCGTCTCGGGCAAGAAGAAACATTCACAAAACAAGAGAGAGAGACTATGATGCAAAGCTAGTAGACAACGTCCTTTTATATATACTTTCAGAAGAGAAATTGAAACTGTATAGAATAGAGGTCTCAAGACCTCAAAAGAGAATAGACAGTCGTCAAGACGGAAGTATCTTCAAGTGAGAGTCTGAATGAGGGTAGGAAATGAGAGGGGCCGGTCTGTGCTGCTCAGGGGCGGATCTAGGCATGGGTATGGGGGGGCAATGCCCCCCTAAATACCCGTCTGCCCCCCCCCCCCCCCCCCCCCCCCCCCAAACACGATGCCATGCAAAACCAACCAATATATTTCAAATTAAAGTGCTTCTATTTAAAATGATGTGAAACACTACTACTGCTGCTAACTAACTACATGGTGTCACCACTAAACCAACAGCATTTCATCATTGAAAACAGAAACTCTCTGCGTCAGACCTTTAGCTTATGCATGCTGCGTGTCTGTTGCAACTTCAAACACAACTGATGTTATTATTGATGGTTTTACTTGACTAATAAAAGTCCTGTAACCGAGAATGGTATGGGTTGGCTTCATCGCCGCCCCATACCATTTTCTCTCTTGCCCCTCCAACATGTTCTCTTGCCCACCAATTGGGACATGTTATATCGCCCATGGTGCAGCTCCTCATTTAGTAGCGCACCATAATACGTTAAACATTAACATATTATGGTAGAAAAGTTCCGTTGTGAAACTCTGTGGCTCACTGATTACACCAACTTGCATGCGCACAACACACAGCATGCACAGTGCACACTCCCTCCTCAAGTGTGTGGATTCACATCAGGCGGATCTAGGCATGGGCATGGGGGGGCAATGCCCCCCTAAATGCCCAGTCTGCTCACCAACACGATGGCATGCAAACAAAAATGATATGAAACACTACTACTGCTACTAACTAACTACAGCTGTGTCACCACTAACCAACAGCATTTCATCATTGAAAACAGAAAACTCTCTGAGTCAGACCTTTAGCTTTATGCATTCTGCGTGTCTGTTGCAACTTCAACAACAACTGATGTTATTATTGATGCTTTACTTGATTAATAAAAGTCCTGTAACTGAAAATGGTATGGGTGTGGCTTCATCGCCCCCATACCATTTTCTCTTGCCCCCCAAGTGGGGAATGTTACATCCGCCCCTGTGCTCGCTGAAATGAGCTGATGTGAAACCACACCGACTCGCATACGCATACGCACGCACGCACGCACGCACGCACATGCACGCACGCAACACACACACACACACACACACACACACACACACACCACACACACACACACACACACACACAGCATG
The DNA here is from genome assembly GCA_039105355.1 of Benthosema pterotum. Classification (NCBI taxonomy): domain Eukaryota; kingdom Metazoa; phylum Chordata; class Actinopteri; order Myctophiformes; family Myctophidae; genus Benthosema; species Benthosema pterotum. The sequence goes on along the minus strand of CM076971.1, from coordinate 12,799,808 downwards.
CACGTGTGTATTCACATGCTAATTTTTCTGCACGACTGTACATCCTGTCTTTGAAAGAGGGGCCAAATGGAAACCAAATGGTTCATTTTCACGCTTTCAAAGAGTTAAAATATTTATCATGTGAATTAGTCCAAGTCTACAGTACAACTAGAGAACGTTTATACAGTATATTCCCTTCCAGGCGAGCATCTAGCACATTCTAGTGCATTTTGGAAGTGCCACTAGTGCATTTTGGATTCTGGCAGTTGGCAGCACTGGCTTGACAGTTGACCCAGATATATATCTGACTTGTATTTGCACCAGGGCGGATATAACATGCCCCATTTGGGGGGGCAAGAGAACTGTTTGTCGACTTTAGCTCTGCTTTTTAATTCAATACATCCTGACATTCTCTTAGAGAAGCTAAAAAAGTATGAAGGTAAACCCATTCTTGATAAGGTGGTATTTTTCTTTTCTCTCTCTAAAAGAGAACAACAAGTGCGATTCAACTCTGTGCTCTCTGACAAGGCAGTGAGCAGTACAGGGGCCCCTCAAGGACAGTTAGTTCATCTCTCTTGTTCACCCTGTATACAAATGATTGTGTCAGCTCACAACCAAATCACTACGTCATTAAGTTCTCTGATGACCTGTTGTTCTTAGTCTACTCAAAAAAAGACTGTAGCATAGGTAGCTACACTGATGGAGTAGACAGGTTTGTAGGATGGTGTGACAACCATTACCTACAAATCAATACGAAAAAGACAGAAAGAGTTTGTTGTGGATCCTAGATCCATAGGTGACCTACCACCATGATCAGGATACATGGTCATGATATCAAACAGGTCACCCTCATATAAGTACCTGGGTGTACAAATTGATGGTGAAATGAGCTGCACAACTCATGTTGAAAATCTTTGTACTAGAATACACCAACGCTTGCACTTTCTTAGAAGACTAAGACTATTTGGAGTAAGTACGAACATAATGCTGATATCTACAGAGCTAGTATTGAGTCAATTGTGAGATATGGATCGCCAATTGGTTTGGAAACCTGACGGTTAAGTTTAAATCAGAAATCCTGAGATTGGTAAAGACGGCCGGGAAGATTATGGGGATGTCAACACCTCCCAACACCCCCAGCAGACCATCTTTGAGCAAGCCACACTAGGGCAGGCAAAGAAAACTGTGTCTGATCCCTCTCATATACTGTACCCTGAGTTCAGGTTACTGCCGTCAGGTAGGAGGTACGAGGCTCCAAAATGGAGATATAATAGATTTAAATACTCCTTTGTACCAATGTCCATTTCACTCCTCAATAACTCTCTTGCTGAGGGGGCAAGGGGAGGGAGGAGAAGACTGTGATTGTCGTATGATGCTGCTAGAACTGCACTAGTTTTGGTACTGTTGTATTTATTCTATTTATATTTATATTCTTTCTATGACTACTTAACTAAGCACTACTTTGGGAGGTGGTATTTAAGCCTGATGAGGTGTACCAGTCACTACTATTGTACTGTATGTACTGTACCGTATTGTCCTGTATTGTCTTACTTGTTGCTGCAAGTCTGTATGTCCAAGACAAATTTCTCGAACGAGACTAAATAAAGTAACCTTGAACCTTGAACCTTGACAAGAGAAAATGTATATGGGGGTGGCTTCATTGCCGATGAAGTCGCACCCATACCATTTTCAGTTACAGGACTTTTATTTACAGACATTTACAGTCACACAGCATGCATAAAGCTAAAGGTCTGACTCAGAAAGTTTTCTGTTTTCAATGATGAAATGCTGTTGGTTTAGTGGTGCCAAAATTGTAGTAGCAGTAGTAGTGTTTCAAATCATTTTAAAAATATAAGCACTTTTGAAATATAAGGCATCGTTTAATTATGAAATATCTGTTGGTTGTGGGCGTGTTGGGGGGCGGACTGGGGGGCAGCCCCCCGCCCCCCCCCCCCCCCCCCATGCCCATGCCTAGATCCGTCCCTGATTTGCACCGTCACATTTGAGCCAAATTCACTGTTCATGTCTGACAATAACGTTCAGTACAGTAAGCTACTTCACCCAACCCATAGCAGTGGTTTTCAACCTTTTTGATACCAGGGCCAGCTATTTATTCAGCCTTTGAGCCACGAAGGACCACCATATGATGACATTTTAGCCCCACAGACCCCAAAACTAAAGATTCATTTTTGCTTTTGTCCAAAATTTCAGGCTGGATTTGGGAAACAAAAAGAGTCAAACATGAAAACATACACACCAAAATGACCATTAATCTTCTACATTCTCTAGTTGTGTAGACTTGGGCTAATTCAGTTGTTAAATCCAACTTTCTGTCATTTATCCTGGGACCACCTCAAACCCTATCATGGACCACTGGTGGTCCCCGGACCACTGGTTGAAAACCACTGATTTATAGGATGACCAGATCCAAAAGAATTCAGGAATGCAATTAAAATAACAAAAATAGTTGATCTATACACAAGCTCAAAGGTTGTTGCAGTGCGTGTTTTGAGCTTGTAGATCTAGTGTTGATACATAATGGTGCAACAGTACATGTGTTGTGTAGCATGGCTCTTGTTACCAGGGCGACCGGAGGGTTTGTCAAACCACCCAAATCACTGAATGCCCCTTTAAATCGTCATAAAGGCCTTATATAATACTGTAGTCCAACGGTCTCATGAGCATGGCTTCTTATGGAACCTAATGCATTTCGAATGATATTGACAGGCATTTATTTATGAATTGTCTTCACTTGCTTTACTTCCCGGCCGAATCAACAAAGATGAAACATAAATAACAAAATAAATACTTTATTGCAGGATAACATGTATTGTTTTTTACGACAGCGAATGCAGCACAGAATGCTGGAGAGAACACATTTATTTCACAACATTGAATTCATAACAAACAGGGCGAAACTGAAACCGTTGTGGAGACTCAGAGCAGATCGACTCATTCAGATCAAGTAGAAAAGCAGGTGAGAAGTTTTCACTTTTTCTTCTGATACTCCCTGGCCAGGGCGTCCAACTGTGAAGAGAATTAGACACGTTTGATGTAGTTCAGGGCTGCCCAGAAGGTACTGTAGATGGTGATCTACCAGTAGATCACATAGGCCTTCAGGTCATGACAGTCCCCCCAGCACTTGGAGCAGCGGTGTCAAAGTCATTTGGGGTCGGGGCACATTGGACTTAATGTGACTTCATGGGGGCCGGAGCGCCGCGGTGCAACCAGTCGCAGACCGCAAGCATGCGTGGCACACGCATGTTTACGTACACAGCCGTTACTTCTACACTACAGTATATCACACAAATCATACTATTAAGAATAGCTATTAATATATATTAATGACTTTCATTATTGGTTTTATACTTGTAGCCTAGATTAGACATTTGCTATGAAAGATGCTATTTTTTATTTACAGAGCATCAATAAACCATACGAAAATAGCATTTAAATTTCAAATACCAAATTTATGTGTGTATGTATGTATAGTTAACTAAGTATAGTTCTCGCTTATACACCCTTGTACTGCTGAAGTATAGTTCTCGGTTATACACCCTTGACTTTGACATATGTGACTTGGAGCCTTATAGACCTGCGCAGTGACATCACCAGTCCTGTTCCACTTGTGGATTCCTCATTCATTTTCCTCATAGACTTTTCAGTGACGTCACCGCCCCTGTTCCACTAGTGGATTCCTCATTCATTTTCCTCATAGACTTTTCGAAAATGGTTAATAAAAACACGATTGCGCCGCGGCCAAAGCCAACTCGGGTCGTGACAAATCATGACACCAAACACAAAGTCGTCATATACTGTAATATATAATTAGCAATAAGTAGAAAACGGCATGATACTGTACAAGACTTTTTGTTTCGTTTTTCATCTTAGAAATCATTGTCCCAAACGTTTGTGTGTGGCATCAGATTCGTCACGACCCGAGTTGGCTTCGTAATCGTTTTTATGTAAATTATTTTCGAAAAGTCTATGAGAAAAACGAATGGGGAATCCGTTTCTTGGA
>CM076971.1:12790438-12795308 GCA_039105355.1 Benthosema pterotum | reverse complement strand
CCCCCCCCCCCCCCCCCCCCCCCCCCAAATGGGACATGTTACATCCGCCCCTGACACACCTCTCTACAGGTACAATGTTCTGACAATCATCTACTTAGTCCAGTGGTTTTTCAACCTTTTTGATCCCAGGGCCCACTATTTATTCAGCATTTGAGCCACGGAGGACCACCATTTGATGACATTTTAGCCCCACAGACCCCAAAACTAAAGATTTATTTTGTATTTGTCCACAAGCCCAGGCTGGAAAAAACAAAACAGTCCAACATACAGATCAAAATGACCATTAATCTTCTACATTCTCTAGTTGTGTAGACTTGGGATAATTCACATGATAAACATGAAGCCAAATGGACCCTTGCAAGGGTCCATTTGGTTTCATTTTTACGCACTCAAAGAGTTAACATCTGGTTAACCAACTTTCCACCAACTTACCACCTGTATCTTAGGGACCACTAGTGGTCACCTGAGCACAGGTTGAAAACCACTGAGTCAATCCATTGACAACAAATGGGCCGGCCATGGTGTTGGTGTTGGACTTTTCCAATTTCACAAAAAAAAAAAAAAAAAGTTAATTTCTCATAAAAATAAACTTTCACTGCTGGTAGATGTGTGAAATGTGAACGTCTCCCATTGAAATCCTGACAAAAAGCTCTTTCCTGGCCATGACAGGCCACTCAATGTTAAATTACACTAAACACACTTTGCCACGCACTTTATGAAAGCACCTATTCTGTCACAATAACCATTTCACTTAAAGATGTTTTTGACACCTTGTCTAAAGAGTTTTTTTTAGTTGCTTTAGTGTTTTTTTCTGCCAAAACTTCCAGAGGTCCTATCAAAAAGACTAAACTACGCTTAATGCTACACGTTTACCGTTTTTTATTTATTTATTCATCACACTTAGTATTCAGGTCTCTTCTCAAGCATTTGCAAAAATGCGTGTATCAGGGGCGGATCTAGGCATGAGCATGGGCGGGGGGGGGGGTTTAATGCCCCTCAAAATTCCCAGACTGGCCCAACAAACACGATGGCATGGCATGCAAAACAACCCAAGATATTTCAAATCAAAGTGCTTATATTTAAAATGATTTGAAACACTACTATACTGCTACTAACTAACTACAGCTGTGTCACCACTAAACCAACAGCATTTCATCATTGAAAACAGAAAACTCTATGGTTGCGGCTTCATGGGGTGGCGATCAAGCCGCCCCATACCATTTTCTCCTGCCCTCCCAATTGGGAAATGTTACATACGCCCCTGCATGGCACTAAGTGCTCTGTTCCATTGACAAATGGAAATATTTATTAACAGTTTGTTTCTCTCTCTCTCTCAGGTTTTGGTTTCGTAACCTTCGAGTGTGAAGACGTTGTGGAGAAAGTGTGTGAGATCCATTTCCATGACATCAACAATAAAATGGTACGTAACAGATACATATTTATATCCTGGGGGTGCGTGAAGTTAAGCGTTTACTGTGATATAGTTGTGTTTTGTTTATTGGGTTGACAATGTACACTTTTGACAGGAGTTACTGTATGAGGCTAAAGTTGTGGCTGTGGCTCAGGAGGTAGAGCAGGTCGTCCAATGACCCGTGGGTCGGCGGTTCGAATCCTGGCTCCTCCTGTCTACATGTCGAAGTGTCCTTGGGCAAGACACTGAACCCCAAATTGCCTCCAATGGGTTGGTCAGTGTGAGCCTGTTGCCACCATTGGTGTGTGAATGTGTGAAGTTTAGGACGCTGAGCGTTGACTGTTCGCTGCTCTACTTCCCAATGTATGAATGAATGGACCATTGTAAAGCGCTTTGAGCACTTGGAAAAGCGCTATAAAATGCAATCCATTATTACTTCTCCCAGTCACCTGTGTGTGTGTGTGTGTGTGTGTGTGTGTGTGTGTGTGTGTGTGTGTGTGTGTGTGTGTGTGTGTGTGTGTGTGTGTGTGTGTGTGTTCCTCTTAAGGTGGAGGTGAAGAAAGCTCAGCCCAAAGAGGTGATGTCACCGACGGGGTCGGCCAGAGGTCGTTCAAGGGTCATGCCCTACGGCATGGACGCCTTCATGCTGGGCATCGGCATGCTGGGTAAGAACAGAGCATGGAAGTATGAAGAGAAGAGCATACGGCTGATGTTTCCATTATAATGACAACAGATCCGCCCTGTGGCCATAATATATGGCATTCACTCACTCACGGGGCACATCATGTTCTGTTTACAAAGCCCAAGACCCAATGCCTGCTAATGCAAACATTATTGAGGTATTTGGACCAAATGGAAAGATGCTTTTGAATGCCACTCAAACCCAATGCTTGCTGGCTAGTAGGGTCCGTCCTCAGTGGCATTTCTAAGCATTTTTTCCCTGGAGCCCTCCTTGCCAATGAAAATCATTGGTTTCAATGAATCTCATTGCTTCCATGATTACCCAGCATTGCAACGTAAAACATCAACATATATACAGTACACTGCTCTGTTTGTAATGAAAATGGCGAGGCTCACTGGTGGAATAAAGGACTATAAAACGAACAGGGTGAACTTACTAGGTGGACAAAATACAAATACAAACTATTTTTTAATTAATACATATGTGTTTTAAATCTTCAATACTAGTTATAGAGGACAAATATAATATATTACCTGGGGAGCACCCCCTTGGCGCCCCAGATAACTGTCTAGTCTGCCTAATGTCAAAAACGGCCCTGCTAGTACTTGAGGTTGGTACTTATGTAGACCATCTGGATACTTGATGGTTGGACAAAGTGGAGCTAGTCTCTGAATAGAGACTGGAGTGGGGAGATCAGATACAGCCAGAGGGAGATGATGCTCATGCAGTCTGTGGTTGTTTGGAGCCCTCTAGTGGACAACACTGTTTACACACCGGGGCTTCACTTGCTACTTAAAGCACAATGAAATTTAGAAAATATTTGCCTTAAATGGGATGTCAATGGTGGACATACTGTAAATGCCATTTTCAAACCTTTCCCCTCAGACAATTCCAGGCAAGTTTTTATCGATTATTCAGGATATATTGAAGATACAAAATCAGCTGAGTTTGCTTTTTTTGCAATTAGTTACAGGTTCACCCCTTCTATTCCATATAATGCTTGTACTATGGTGGGAGTTCTGCTGTGTTTTTGGTGAATATTAAGTAGTGCCGTTTTTTGTGGGGTTAACTGGGGTCATGCAGTGAAAGTAAATTAATCCACAAAACTGACATACAGTAAGTAATATTTCTAAAATATTAGAATCTCCTTTGTAATCTCAGGTCAGAACCTAGAATCTACTGTCAATAGAGAATTGGTTAAAGGGGAACTCCACCCGTTTTCAACATTTTAATAGGTCATTAATATACCTTAGAGATGTTGTGTATGTGGACATGATGAAAAAGCTCCCCCGATTCTGCATTTCCTAAAAATGGAGGTCTGAAAAAAAATCATGAACATGGTGAAATACATCTGATGACATCACCAAAATGTATTTCACGGTGTAAATTAATTTTCTTTCAGACCCCTTTTCCTGAGAGGGTACAAATGTGAACCAAATGGCCCCGCTAGGGTCCATTTGGTTCACATTTGTATCCTCTCAGGATATTTTTTAAAAATGGGTGGAATTCCCCTTTAATGTAATGTACTTTTTTTGTTTGTTGTTTGTGAAATGCCGTCTTCCTTTCGTTGCTTCCAGGCTACCCAGGCTTCCAGACTACCACCTACACTAGTCGCAGCTACTCAGGCATCGCTCCTGGATACACTCATTACCAGTTCCCTGGTAAGTACAGTAGTCCAACTAGAGTTCTCAACCTCTGCCCGAACCCGACCAGGCCCGACCCGAACCGACATTTTAGGGTCAGCCTCGGGCCTAAAATCTATACAGATCAGTAGGCCCGGGTCGGGCCTATAGGGCTCCATGAAAAAAGCAATATATATTGAATTATTTTACTATGATAAAAATAACAATTCTGTTCTGTCTGTCTGTGTATTTACCTCTTATGAAGATGGTGCTGATTGGTATTTCACTTTTACTCAGTGTAGAGTGCTCAAATTCTACCCAAACCCGACCAGACCGGGGTCAGGCCTAAAAACTATGCTAATTGGTCGGGCCGGGTCAGGCTTTGGGCCTGATCAGTTAGGGCCCAGTTAGGGCCGGGCCTCAATTTTCAGGCCCGTTGAGAACTCTAAGTCCATAAACACGCATGCTCAGCTGCAGCAATTCCCTGCAGCCCTGTTGTTGAACAGCATGCTGTACGTGTGTGTGTCAGGGGCGGATGTAACATTTCCCAATTGGGGGGCAGGAGAAAATGGTATGGGTGCGGACTAGAGACTGACATTTTGTCGGGACTCCCGTCGGGACCGGGATTCCCGCGGGAATCCCGCGGGATGGGATTAATAATTTTTATTAATCACGTGATTGGGACGGGACGTGAATGAAAGACAACGGGAGCGTGCAGGAGCGGGAGTGATCATTATGATCATAATGATCATTTTCAGCTGGCAGGAGTTTCCAATATAAAGAGCAGAGGACATATTTGTAGTCATCTTTCTGTGAGCCAACACTGTTTTGACTTGTGTCGGCAAGTCAAAAGAACTACAGTTCCCAGATTGCAGTGCGGCCAGCTTGCCGTTTAGTGACAGAGGCAGGCAGCTGACAGACAGAATACAGGACAGGACAGCACAGCACACAACGCAGCAGTAGTCAAACAGCGTGTGTTATGACTGGACTTATGGACTGGACTCTTTTTGTTTGTTTTAGATGAAGACAGTTTGCTTGCAGCTGTGCATGATTCTGTATCGCCATATTTTTCGGATTTGTTATTGATTGTCCAGCAGCAGCAGCACGGCAACAGGCTGTTATGCTACATGCTGCTAATGCTAACAGCTGATTTAC